>JAMZAV010007363.1:0-50583 GCA_024449915.1 Sweltsa coloradensis | reverse complement strand
GGGGGGCCCTCGGAACGGTACCAAATTTGCTTAGTCCGACTTATAGACTGGCTACTAGCACGTGTTTCAAGGCGAGACTTGACTCAATGATGGGGTTGTATTATGACTTCTGCAATCGAGCTACCCCAAGCATCACTCTTGACCAGCTTCGACGCACAAACATACGTCGTCGAGTGTAATCGGGTTTTCGTTTTGAATATCTGTCGGACCCACATTGCTCTCTTGCGTGGATTCTCCTCTCCTAATTGTTCGAGGGGGAGCACGACGTGAAGAGGTTAAGATGTTATAGTGGGCACGGCAGGGTTAAAAGGAAAAACCATTAATCGATCATTCCCATTCTTACATATCTTTTAAACCTGAAAATTCGCAAATCAATGACCGCACATTAGTGTGATCTAAAGGGCGACAAAATCAACAACGAATCTAATAAAGTGTGACGCTTTTTAGGGCGCAAAAGTTTCAAAATGTTAAATCTCTGACAAAAACGTAGAAAAAAATGGTCAAATGTTGATATTTTATTCTACATTAATTTTGACGACTCATGTGAAATTCAAAAACGGTGACAATTTAGTGACCGTCCGCCGCGTCGCAAGGGGCACCACGTCTGTTTTGACTAGCACGTACTCCTGGCTAAACGAATGGTGACAACACCCCTCCCCTCCGCCACAAGATGAAAGCCATAGCGGCCTATCGAGCACGGCGACATAAAACAATAAATCTCACCCGTGCGAAACAATAAATTGTCAAGCCTATTATGTACAGTATCTTTAGAAGTATTATAACACTAACGATCCACCCCCGAGGGCAGAAGAGTCGACTACTTGAGCAACTCGACGGTTATGCTTGTTTCTTGTGAATGAGTTACTAGACAAGTTGGAACTTTTGCCTCAGTTTTCTTCAAGTTAAATACTTGGAAAGGCATTGTATTCGCGCGCCAACCATCAACTGAGGAGCTCTCTCTGGGTTTTAATTACCTTTAAGACTGTTTTCCATTTTCTCCCTTAATTTATAAATCGAGCTTGATTTAAAGCCTTTAATACATTCTAATGAATTCCATCCATTCATTATATTTCATTGCAGAAGGTCATGTTGCTACGGGGATGTTTCTCGTCACCACAGTGTGCAGATCCACACATTATCAATGTGACAGTTCAGCCGGCAGCTACATATTGTGTTGAACAACGTGAGCAAACCTACCGCGCAAATATTTAGACTCAGCTATGCCCACATATTATATGTTCCTCTTTGCACAGTCTCAATATTGCGTTACAACGTGGTCAGAATGCCCAAAGGTCGCCAGTGATGCTTTGGTTTCCGTTGCGGAAATGAGCTGTGGCTAATTTCTAAGACTAGGTCCGTTGAAATGAACGCTATTATGACCCACAATAAGTACGGCCTAGTTCTAGAATCTAGATGAGATCCTTGAGTATCCCTTTATGTTATCTCCATGGGTATTCTAAGAGCCAGACATTAGAACTAATGGCACAACGCTTCAAAAATCCAAGTGGCATTAGTGTAGAATGTTTTTTTACCTTTAACACCATTTACCTTAATTATTAGGGATTGTCTATCGTAGTTTTATTATTCACCAGGATTTTCCACCATACTTTGTTGAAACAACCAAGAAAGAGGAAGCGAAGATTCCCAAAAATATATTTAATTCGGGGTTAATAGTTATGAATTTTGCCTGGCAAAAGAAAAAAATATTAGGTGCTCCAATATCAAAATGTTGTTGTGATGTTTAAAAAATTAGGGAACTAAGTCAATTTTGCGCTAGCAACAGATCGTCGTAGAAAAATAGGGTGAAAAAATAATCGGATTGTTCCCACCTTTCAAATCTCGTTGCTGGTGGAAGTGCAGAGTATAAAGAGGAATACATAAATAATAATTATTCATGTTTGTTCCAGCCTGGGATAAAGGTTGAGGTGCCGAGTAGTGAATTAATACAAACACTTTCTGGGGAGCTAGCCCGTAACCCCACCCCCTAACCCCATGGGCTCACCCAGCACTGTATATTTCTTGTTGAAGAACGAAACCACATGAACCTCGGATATCATGTACCGCTTTTATCGTGAGACGTGACACAGGCACAGAAAAGTGACGACGCTTCCTAATTAGATGTTTAAAACTGAGTTTAAAACGGGTTTAAATTTCTTTCATTTGTGTAAAAAGCAAGAAAAAAACTTTCTTGTTTCCGCAAATGAAAGAAAAATCTCATATTAATTTAATGCTGGTTTCATTTCAAGAGACATTTTTTGTACGTTAGCGAAATGGCCGTAGGCTTATTTCATTTGCTTGGGATACCTAATTAAAGCGACAGCCATCCACAAACCATCATGCGTACGATTCAACATGAAATCATGCCGAGATTTAATTTCTAAGTCTAAAATTCATTATGAAAAGCACACGCAATATTTATTGTGCTACTGAATTTGATCAATTGTCAGTTGACATAACAGTAAACAAAAAACAAGCTCCGGTGAGGCAGTATCCATGCAGTAGAGAGCGAAAGTACGTTTGTTCTAAATCTTTCTGGGGGGGGGGGAGGGGGGGGAGGGGGGGGGCTTGCCTCGACACTCGACCCCTAGGTCACCACAAACGTTCTATAATTGTTTTTGAATGTCATTGTCAGCAAAAACGCATGTTAATCGGAAATCATTTTCGTTTTTTTTATAGTAGTAGTAGTTTTATAGTATTTTTATAGTGTAGTACAACAGAAAAGTGAAGCATTAGGGGAGTTTACAATATGAGGAATAAAAATATCCAAACCCTACCGAACCGACCCGGGAATGAACAAATTGAACCCGCTTCCTGGGTTCAATGTGTTCAATCCCGGGTCGGAATAGGATTTTATAATTTATGTATTTTACACCATATTATGATCAAATTCAATTATTGCTCTAATAATAAACCTCAGATTATTAGTTCTGGTAGTGGTTTTACCTAGTTTTCATTCTGCTCTTGACAGCCAATAATAAATTGCCATGTTGCCATTGTAGGATTAACTGTAACTTGGTAAACCACTTTCAAACTTAAGAAACTGTAAAAAAAAAGTTAAGAAACTTTGAATATATATAATGTGGACCAAGCGAAGCACCGACAGATGTAGCTCGAGACTGTTTCTGCGGAAGGATACGCAGCAGCTCCATCCTGACTGAAGAGTTTTAAAAGTTATTTTCAGTCGTTGATGAGAGTTCAAGGAATTGAGTCCTCTAAAAAGCCCTTTAACATTCCTTTCTGCACAACTTCTTTATCTCAATATATACCTATAGTTAAGACACCTGAAGTAGGACATTCATTGTCCTTAGCAGGCTTCCGACGGTAAATATACGATTTGAGTAAATTTTTATAACAATTTATATCATTTTACAGACAATCACCAATTTCAAAATACAATTTATACCGCATGTAAGTAATTAATCAGTTATATACGTACGTCGTGAATAATAAAGGTTGAAACTGATATTACAAATTAATTGTTAACAGCATGGATTTAAATTTTTTTAATGTTCAAGTACCGTGTTCACCAATGCCTTAAAATATTTAAGACACAAATAATACGTATTTGACAATCTTTCTTCACTGATATGTAATTAAAGTATCATCTAAGCCCTAAGGCCTAAGCTCGTTAATATCAAAAACGAACAAGCTATATGTTGTGTCTGAAGATATCAGAAACTGATAAACCGGGAGAAATTGTTTGAGCTAGTACACAAACTTAAGCATTTATACTTTTTTTTAAGACTAGCTTTAATTACGTAGACGCTGGTTCAGATTTGTACAGTCGAGTTAATTAATTAATTAATTAAAGTAACTTAATACTTTGTTGGTAGAGTTTTAATTTCCTGTAAAAACGAATATAATTTCATATACTCGCTTTTTCGGCGAGTTCAAAAAAACAATGGTGTTACTGTTAACCGCGGCATCGGTACTTACAACATTTATGTTTTTAACTATTCTTGTATAAATGGCTCAAAACAAGAACACCAGTTTGAAAAAGTTGTGTGTTAGCAGGCCTAATCTCATCGTGATAAGATATTATTTGTTCCTCGGAGCTTCTCCAGACGACAAGAGGGTTCAAAGGGTGAGGCAATGAATTAAAACTGCGAAGGTCTGGTACTTGCAACTTGCCCAGCCTTTCATGGTGAGGGGACCCGGTGTACTAGCCATCTCATCCCGCCCTCTATACGAGTGGTTACCTATACATTTTGTATCCACTCTTTAACAATGGTAATTATTTCAGAAAACAACGGGTACGGAGGTACAAAAAATGCAACGTTTGTTCCAGCGTTCAATTCTCCTTGGTGGAGGTGCCGGGTACAAACAATCTCAACATACGATGAGGCTAGCCTGACCACTCAGACCCACAGGGTCACCAAAAACAATCAGTCATCATTGTTGAAGGGCAAGTCAACAAAAAAACACGTGCATGTTATTTCGAGCCCATGGTCTCTATTAATCACAAAACCAGACGGGCTGTGATCTCTATTTATCACAAAACCGACCGCTCCCTGAAACAGAGTCGTCGTATGAATAACAAATATTAAGGGTGTTATAGACGTTTATTGCCTTTGCGTTTTTTACCTACGTTTTCCAAGCCTTTACGTCTACAGTGTATTTGCACCGGTATATAAAACAAGACAATAAATTAAATGAATGTATGAAGTTCACGGTATTACAGGATGACGGTAGTCAATGGTTTTCTTGGTTTTTCGGTCGCGGGGATAGAGATACTGCTGATAAGATGCGATCTTGGTGATCTCAAACCCCACGGATCGAAAGGAATTGAACTGTAGGGGAAGATGCTGGGAAACATACATCTATAACACCTTTGATAATCTTTGGCCTGACCTGCATTACTCCAACATTCGTACGACAACCTGCTAACAGCAGCTTTATGGTCCATGTAGCGCATTGGCTAGGGCACTACAGTTCACGTAGAACATAAGACTGTGCTGTGAGTCGACTACTGTCTCGGCAACCGGTATTATTATAGCTTTATACCCCAGGTGTGACGAATTTACTTGAGCAACTAGAACCATTTCGTCACAGAATTTGAATATTTGATTACTTCATAAATCTTATTATTACGTTTAAAACTACGACAACGGCCAAGAACAAGAAAAAGACCGCTATATCACATGACTTATGCTATTACAGTAGCCCGAGCATAGTGGTAAAAGCAGTAGCATTTAGAACTGGAATAAATAAAATAAGATATTTAGTATAATATATTAAACTATTTAAATGTTACACCATCTCTAAGAAGTAGACGGTTCGTAAGAATCTTAGAATAGTGCAAGTGAAAAAATGTTCCGATAACCTATGTTCTTACAACAAATCCCATTTCTAAGTAAAAATGACACGAAGTAAATATTGAGCTACGTTTCCGATCCCCCACTTTAAGTGCTAGAAATGAATACGACTACACGAGCGGCCCCAACTCAAATATTTGTCCTCCACTGTCCGCCTGATGTTGTTTATGTAGGTAGGTTGGGTTGGTACTCACTGTGCGCAGCGGCGGAGGTTGGCACAAGCAGAGTCAAGAGGAAGACGCCGAGACGCACCATCTGAAATCAGACGCATTGTGAGAACCTAGCCACGTGCATGTATTCCATATTGATGGGTTGAAAATACATGCGGGATGGTATAAATTTACCTGTCATTAAAACACGTACATGATAGTTGATAAAGTACACCAACTTTACAACAAAAAACTAGGATAAATGTTTCAATGAAAGAAAATATTCATAGAGACACAAGATTGTTTGCCCGCAAATATTTTAATTAAATAACAACCGCCCATATAGGTATAACAAATATTCTTGAGTAAATGTTCATAAATCATAAGCAGAGGCAGGTATGTTACAAAAAACGCAATTACGCCGTGAAAAATCAAACATTATGAACAATTTGTAAATTACAATTCAGCGCTTTTGGGCAGAACAAAACCAAAGCTAACATTAATTCATATTGTAGCCTGCAAAAGCACAAATATATTATTATTAGTACCAAAATTTTAAAAAAATATATATATATAAAGATACAGCACATTGAATTACATTTTTGTTTGAATTTTACTGCCAATTCACCTCTTTTGGGCACAATAAAAACGAAAATTGCCTTTTATTTACACACTCAAATACATGCCGATATATATTATATTGAATTCAAAGCACTGTCTTCATAGTATCATCCATCATTGTTCTAATATACTAATGGGAGTTCATATACATTTTTATCCTCAATTGTTTGGTTGTGGTGTGTACCGGAAAATGATGATTAATTAGATTTCTATGTTGTTTTTATATTTAATTTCGGTAAAGTTTATTACATTTAACACTGGCGTAAGGTATCTCGAAATGTTTTAAAACATAGTTTTGTGTATATCATATTGGAGGCGCATATTATAATTGAACTACGATTTCATCAATATCCACAAAATAATATTCCGTTTAGAACGAAAACATGATTCTGTGTTCTGTTTGTTCCCGTCTCCCCTAGGAGTAAATCAGAGTGAAGTATAGTGGAGGACGGAAATGACAATCCCGCTGGCTGGCTGGTGGTGCGTGTAATTGCCACAGAAACTCACTCTATGACTATCAATACTCCGGCATCCCAAATTGTTTGGACAACTGAAAGTGTATGCTGAAAGCTCAAATCTGTACCATGAGAATAATTTATTATGAAACTGGCTGAATTTAAAGCCCGTTATGTCGTATAGTATGTTTAAAACTTCTCTTCCATAACAATTATATGTTGTCTTTGTAGTTTTGTTGATTTCCCGAGGGAAACCATTATCATTATGCTACTCTAACGGAATTTTAGAAAAAAATAAATCCCATTTTCCTTTTATCCCATATTTTAACGTTAATTTTATTAATTTTGTTTTACATCATGAGAGGAAAGAGTTTTTTTAGTTTTTCATCCTGACGGTTCATGTCATAGAGATGGGTTGAGGGATGTGCGACATTTTATGCATGTCACAGAGTTGAATAATTGGCCTCATGGTGTGACAGGTATGCCCTCAAAGTTTGACAATATGTATAATAGACATTGTTATGAAGTGTTTTGAGTTTCGGTTCAAGCTAACTTCACAGCTCCAATGGGGATGTTGCCATGTTTTACGTCGTTTTCAGTGATACAAACATTATATTTATATTTCATTTGTACATAATTTAACATTACTTTAATTCTTACTCTATATGTGTACATTTATGTTATGTAAGTAGTCAAATCAATACAAAAACAACATTCAAACCTCCACGATTGCAAGTGTTTGGGAATTGCATTGATACAGTTACCTCCCTATTTACTAAGTATCTCGTGTATACGATATGCGATACCTCAAGATGCGCAACTTTATTAGATTAGTTATAAAAGTAAAAGATGTGTAGGCCTATAAAGAGCGGACTAAGTAATTATAGAAGGCACATAAGGATCAGAATTAGCGATACGGGGGTCCATCTTGCAACATACTGTCGGTGCCAACAGTGAAGAGGCAAACAGGTAAACAAGGGTAGAATGAGGCCAAATCACTTCATCGAGCACCAATGCAAACAGAACTATCCACCGGCCTTGTTTGCTTGCGCTGTAGCTAGCCATCCCGTCGGTCGGACACTGACCGCAATCATCCTGCTTACACAGGGATAGAACAATCCACAGACCACACACACAATACTGCATGGCTTGTTTGCTGGCATCAGTTCAGGACTCGCGATCTAATGTTAATAAACGGCGGGGGGGCAAGAGCCGCTGGGGATTTTGGAATAATTGTTACTTCAAACGCACGAAAATCGTCTTTAAAACCGGATATTCAATTAATTGTTTGTTTAAATTACATATTTTACGGTGTGTTTTTGAGATGAAAAGATTTGTTTAAATGTTTTGCAATCATAAGGCTGACATAAAAATTACGATGTACAATGCGAGTGTACACATTGAAAACATACATATAGTTAACGACGTTGTGTGTAAGAACTCCATATAAAAATATTAGAAGACATACGCTACTTAATAACAGAGGTTGAAACTTTTAACGTTTGAAAAATCGAGATTCTTAAAATGAGACATATTCATAACTTTTTACTCACAGATGAAGCTCAACTGTAGAAACTTTACACACAAAAAGATGTTTACTCAACTTTGACGAGACTAGCAAAGTTGACCTTAGTTTGAAAGATAAGATATGAAGTTTACACCAAAAAGTTGTATAGTCAGCATTGTGTCAATACGGTCTTATTTTGACGGCTGTACTTATGTACAATATTGCCAATAATTCATGTCATATTACAGTTAAAAATATATCTAGACTTTTACATTCATACTCATTAAGTTCCACAAAACAATAAACTCGAAAACATTGTTGAATGGCTCAAATGAATCGGCCTAACCTTTAACTAACACAGAAATGTAACATATTGTTAAATCTACACTTGATGCCGAATGCGGTACATAAATTTAATTAATACCAACATTGTAATATCATAGTTTCAAGTCTAAATATATACTATTGCTGCTACTGAAACCACGGCAAACAATCACATTATTACGATGGAGTGAAGCTAGTAACTATGAAATGAAATGTACACACAGGCATTGTGATAAGGGAGGTGAGAGCAATAACACAATACCCGGTAACACACCACACTATACAGACACGGTATGGTTTTCGAGTCTCTGATTACACAAGTCAAATCTAAAATGATGAGTGAGTCTCTTCCATACGCTCGCATTCTAACGTCAATGGAAATGTTAGTGTATGCAAATATAGAAACAAACATTAAACTAATTAAGATAGTTTTTACTTTATCGTGTTGCTACCCAGGATGGATTTACTGTATACCTACTAAGTAACAAAGAACATGTTTCCATATTCATTTTCACTGGGGATCATTAAGATAAAGTGATAAGTGACAAGTGATATATAACTGATTTGAACTTGATTTGATGTTCCTGATTTTTGGCAAACCTAATATTTGTTTGAGTGGGATCGTCTAATAAATCAGTTTTTTCGTTTCGTTTTTCTTTTGTAATGAATTTTTTTCCTTCTTTCTTTTCTTTCTTTCTTTCTTTTCTTTTTTCCTTTTTCCTTTTTCTTTTTTACGCCATTTTTATATTTGGTTCATTAATTAATTGCATTTAATATCCTTTTTGAATTTGTTACCAAAATTGTTTTGTTTTAATGCATTGTTGTTGTAATATTACTATTTCAAATATTTACTTAACTGTAGTTCATTGTTGTGTCTGCATCTATGTAATTAGATTTATTTAGTTGTCCACCTTTGTAAATCAGTTTTTTAACTGAATTAAATAGACTTTGAATTAATAAATAAATAAAACTGACAGAAGCAGATCACAGACACGTCGTTTTCTGTATTTCGTAATTATTTATATTTATTTATTCATTTAACGTATATCCTATTCATTTATAAAACTAATTTTTGCAAAGGAGGACATACAAGTGTACTGCGTACCTTGGCCTAAACTAGAATTGTAACTATGCGCATATTTTGTTTGAATTATTTAACTTTAACTGTGCTTACACTACAGTATAATGTTTAGACAGTGTTTTGATCAAACACATATAACAGCTGGACGCGCCCGCAATAGTCGCTATCGTACACATCGAATGTAGTGGGAAGTTGTGACAGGGGCTAACCTTTGACATTATATAGGGGGTGATAACCTGGCTATATTCTGCGGGGGGTGGGGGTCTCATCACCATGCTAGCTGTGACCGGTGTTCAATACTACTACTCTCACTTCAGTGAGATGATCTATTTGGTGGGAATTCAATTCAAAACGAGATGACAACAGTCTATTTGGTCATTAAAGGTTGAAGGTTGTCATCTTACCTTGAAATAACACTCTGAATACAGCGAATACGTGCGAAAATCTCAACGAATAATGTGTTTGTTCAAAGCTCGGTCGGCCTTAGTAATGTTCATAAACAAATTGACAGTCCTCATTCAAGAAAAATCTGTCAGACAAGGTAAAGAAACAAATAATTGTGTATAAATGTATGGAATATGGGTTTACACCACTATTACTACCTCTTTTCGTTAACCAATTTTCCTTTGTATTATTAAATTAAAAATTTTAATTTTAATAAATCTACCATGAGATTTTAATTAAACATGTACCATACAACTTTTAATTATTTTACATGAACTTTGAGTAAAACATTTTAATAAGTCCTATATTTTTCTAATTTTGTTCTAAATTTTAATTTCACGGCTGAACAAATAAAGCGTCAGCTGTTATGTACAATGATGTAATAAGAGTGACTGATACGTACCACAGGAGGTGTACTAATTTACTAATTATCAAGTTAATCCTACACAGTCTTATTTCTCCGGGTCTATGAATCCATCCCTTGAGGATATAATTAAGGGTACTATTATTATGTGGATAATAAGTGTGACACACTAATTAACGGGTTTTTTCAGAGCGGATATACATAGCTGAGTTGAGTACATCCCTATAAAGGGAAAAAAAAGTATGTTCGACATTTAAAAAATGAGATGATTATGAATAGACGTTTTGACTTCAACTAGACAAAACACTTCGATTGAAAAAAAATTTACTAATAAAGCTTTTAGGCAATTTAACTTTTTGACTTTAGTATAGAATTACAGTTTTTATAAAATGTAGCGTATCATCTCCTACAGTATTTTATTAAACTAATAACAATTTAATTATCTTTAACTTCATTTTGTTGAGCAAGATATTCAATAATCCGATGATATTTGTGGAAGTGAATTTTGGAACAAATTGAGGTTTTTTGTTTCGCAAGAAAATTTTACTTCTAGCAGAGTATAAGTCAACCTCATACTACTTGGCGTAGGGAGGGGGTGCTTTCCTGGTACTATCCTCGCAGACACAGTCCTTTCCCTGGGAGGTAGTACAACGGCTGTCTGCAAACAGTTTTGCGATTTTTTGCAGCATTCCGAGGTATCACCAAAAAACAATAATTTCGCGGGTTAAAAAATATTGGTGGTAGTCTTTAGTCTCCCTTGTTTTACATACGAACCATTTATATTTCTGTTTGATCCGATTCGTTATCTCAAATGTTAAACATTGCGCTTTGTTGGCTGTTTGTTGGTTGTTTTTTTCCGGCTCTGCTCGCAGCAAGAGCGTAAGGGTTTCTCTTTTTATCAACGGTCTTGGGTCGGATCCAGGGACAGGGTTTCTAGCTTTTGCCGTCCTAGACAGAATTTATGGAACCCAAAAATATGTACGTTTCCCGACTCTACAACTTTTCAGAGATATAGTCTATCCAAGCAGAATTTCAGCATGGTCATTATTTTTAACCTTGTTTAAGTTTAGTGAGATTTTATTTAATGAGTGATGTCTTGTTGATCAGTGGATCCCCCATCCGTCTTTATGATATAACTTAGCCTACATATCAAAAACTAAAAAAGAACGAATGTAATTGTTTATGGAAAACTCACATTGAGAAAAAGGAAGAGAGCTCTTTTCGAAGACAAGTCGATGCTTCAAACTCTCTTAATAGTAGATACCTAATGATTCAGAGTCTTATCAGGTAATTTTATTTTACATTAAACTTACCATGATCACATATTATAGAAATTGACATTAACTTAGGTTACCCGCCCATCATAATTAGAAACCCCGCTATTATAAGAGGAATATTAAAAATAATCATCAAAAACTCAGTTCCAACTATGTCGGTTGAGTGGTGGTTTTCCACCATTATCAAGGGAAATGAAACTGTAGATACTAAGCTTGCCAGACTTAGTGTTTCTTCCAACATCCAACTCCTTTTTCTCCACCAATTTACTCCACTCTCTTCTGTCCTCCACAGCTTTTACTCTTGCCACATGCCCCACACTTCATTCCGTTTTCCAACGTCTTCTTGAATTAATCTTTCCCATTTTTCTTTTGGCCTTCCTACTCTCTTTTCCCCTCCTCTGCCGCTTCAAATTCTCGTCTTGGAATCCTCTCTCTGCCCATCCTTTCATATGTCCAAAACCATCTTAGACGTTCTTTCCTAGCTTAAATTTCAATCTCTCCAAATCCCAGTTCTTTCCTTATTTCATTACTTCTTATCTTGTCCATCTTTGTAACTCCCTTTATACTTCTTAAAAACTTCATTTCTGCTGCTTCCAGCTGACTCTCTTCTTTTGTTCCCTGCCCATGTTACTGCCCCATAGTTAATATAGGTACAAAATATGCCTTATACAGCAAAATTTTACATTTTTGTGGGAACAACTCATTCCTAGTAACTTTCTCACCAATTGATAAAAACCCCTTGCTTTTTGCACTCTAGATGAACTTCCTACAACACTTTTGCATCTTTTTGTAAATATACTTCCCAAATTTTTAAAAATTCTTCTTTTTCTTCTAAGACTTCTCCACGAAAGTACAATATTTTCTATGTCTCTGGGCCCTGCCCTTTGTCTTCTTTTGCATACGCAAACATTCACTCTTTTTCTGACTGATTTTTAGACCAAACTCTGTAGTAACTTCGTTCCATCTGTCCACCTTCTCCTGCATTTCTCTGGCACTCTCACCCCAAATCAACACATCGTCCGCAAACACTAATGTTCTTGTGTCCCTTCCATCTGTATTTGGTTCCACTCTTCTTATAATTTCATCCATTACAAAGTAAAGAGTGTTGGAGATAACACACTACCTTGTCGCAAGCCCTCATTCACTTGAAACCATTCTGACCTACCCATATCTGTCTGTACACAACTTTCACTCCTTTGATATGTACTTTGTATCCTGTCTATTAAACCTCTTCCACTCCTTTTATTCTAGACACTCCCATACTTTCTCTCAGGCAGGCGATCGTATGCCTTCTCCAGATCCAAAAACACAATGTGCATTTTCTTTCCCATTTTGCCATCTCCCCCCCATTGTCTGTTTATAGCAATATGGGATCAATAGTAGACCGTCCACTTCTGAACCCATATTGTTCTTCTCTTAGATCTGTGTCATATACCTCCTTCAGTCTTAGTTCTATAACTTTCTCATAAATTTTTGGGACACTGACACATTAATGTCACCCCTCTAAATTTTCACATTTCTTACGGTACCTTTCTTAAACAGCGGGACAATTATACCCCTTTTCCAATCTTCTGGTACCTTCTTTTTTTTCCACGCAGCACTTATTACTCGAAATAACCATCTTCTTCCTTCCACACCTGATGCTTTGATTCATTTCCACAGAAATGTCATCACTCCCGGAGCTCTACCATTCTTCATGGCCTCCTAACGCCCGAGCCACCTCTTGTTCTGTTACCTCGTCTTCTTCATCTTCTCCACTTGCCTCTTTCTCTTTCTCTGCATTTAAATTTTCACTATCCGTACATTTAGCAGATCTTTGAAATATTTCCTCCACATTTCTTGTATTCCTGTGGGTTGTTTGTAACTTGGCCATTTTCATTTACCCTGAGCTTTTGTTCTTCCCTTTCTTGTCTTTTTGTCTTAATAGTCCTACATAATTTTTTTATTTCCCTGGAAGTCATCTTCTAATTTACCAGCAAATTCTTCCATTGCTTTGTCTTTCTCCCTTCACAATTGTTTCACATCGGTTTTTTCGCCCACGGTACTCGTACTCATTTTCTGTGGATTTGCACTTTTCATTCTTTTTCCAAGTAGTTTCTTCTCCCGAACGATATTAAATAAAATAAAAAAAAAAAAATTAGTTTGGCGTAAAGGACTTATCATTATAAATTCAGAATTTCATTAATGCATTAAAAAAGTTTACATGACCTGGGAAGTTATCCATTGAAAATATGTTTCGTTCGTTTCGCATATTTTAAAATGTGAACAAAAATTATAATGAACAAAACATTCTATCACCGTATAGGTAAACACATATTATTTTCGGTTTGTGAAGTTATCCCCTTGTGGGGTTTGTGATGTAGCTCTGTGGAATATCGGCGTTCCGATATAGCAGAATCATGAATATATGCCATCACCAATTTTCCCTCAGGCTAGGTATATGATTAATGTTTTTTTAATTTTAGAGACAACAAACAAAAGCGGGGAAAAACAATTTTAAATAGAAATAACGGACGTGGTAACTTCCAAACGAAATTACTGAATTGCGGGGGCTTTATGAAAAATATTTTTGAACCCCAGATGATTTGTTATACACAAAATCAAGGGACCCAAAAAAACTACAAACAAACCGGTATGTTCTGATGTAAAGCTCTCACATACAAAATGTATTTGTTGTGTCGCTGTCTTATGCACGATTTCATGAATTTTTGGTTGGTGAGCTGGCATTATCTTATCAAGGGTAATCGTCAACCCTCCAACATGCCTTACGTATAAATAACACATAGAATTTGCAATTGATATTTGTATTTCATTTATATTGTATGTATCACGAGATTTGAGTAACCAAGTATATGTTAATAAACGTAATTCATAACATTAGGATGTGTATAACAAACCTGTACATGCGAAAAAAATACCACTAAAATACAAATGCTTAAAAAACCAAAAATGAGACATAGCATAGACATACATGTGTAAAGCATAATCTTAAATATGAACATCTGAGAAATGGACGAATGAATGATATCAGAAATCAAGGAAATTAGCATAAAATCTAAATATAAATGAATAATATAATTATTATAATATATATATAATATAAAATAATACTAAGATAATATAATAATAAAGAAATGAAATCCGGGGAACGAGTTGTACTACACTAAATAGCAAATTAATGCATTAATAATACAGTAATGGCATAGAATAGTTTTTTATGTCCAAAATACGACGAAAAATCGAATACAAATTTTGCATCAAAAACAAAAAAACACTAAACACAACTTTTTTGCAATCCACTATTATTCTGATACAAGACCCGGCACCCCCCCACGAAATTTGGGCTATGACTCTATGGTTTGTATACTTACAATATTATTTTAATTCCAGACCCGGCACCTCCACCAAAAAGCCATCCTATGATTAGTTTGCTTCCAATTATTCTAATACTAGACCCGGCCCCCTCCCCCAAAACCCATCCATGATTAGTTACTTCCAATTATTCTAATACTAGACCCGGCACCTCCACCAAAGCCATCCTATGATTAGTTTACTTTCATTTATTCTAATACAAGACCCGGCCCCTCCCCCACGATTTGGTCTATGGCTTTTTTCCCACATTCTGAAATTAGACGCGAAATGTCCACCACAAACCTGCTGACTGTTTTCTTCATACACTTGTATTAATAAGAACTTTGCGTCATGTGTCAGACAGAGTTTTTACAAATTGCCAGCGTGGTTCTGAACCAGCTTACGTGTGGTTTCATTATTAATTATAGTATTTAATTATTTTTTAGGCTGGATTTGGAAATTTTGACAGTTTAAGGCGGTAATGCATCTTAACCTATATAAAGCACAGAGTCACTGACGTACGTACGGGCGTACTGACGTACGTATTTCTTAAAAGTTATTCATGTGGTAAATTAATAATTAATGCATTCCTAAAGTTTCATAACTAGCACTGGCAAGCGTTTAACACTGTGACTTTAACGACTATAAAATGTGATTACGTAACTTATGAAACTTTCATTTCGTATTTCCGGACGTTGTCGTATTAGCGTGTTAACTTTTCCATTAGATCTTAAACTTGGTTACATAACTAGGTTACAGTCTGCGCAATTTTACAAATAATACAAGAAAATTTTAGTTTCAAATTATACTGTGGTAGATTTACATTTTGACAAAGTTTTTTTTCCAGAATTCCAAACCAGAAAACTGAACAGAAGTAAACACATACGGAATTGTATATCAATGCGCAATGAAGAAAAATGCGAAAATGATTGGGAAAAAATAAAAATTATACTTTTTTTCCTTACACTATTTGACAAAACGTTTATGAAATATACATAATAGAACTAATTGGGTTTTAACGGGAAAATGTTATGCTCTACCAAGAATGTAATTGGTGGACGATGCCAGTTTCTGTGTAGGCATAACTATACTAGGGAAAAGCCAAAGTCGTTTTTAGACGAGTGAGTAAGCCATGTGTTGAGTACCGGTAACATTACTTTTTTCCCCTACCTTCGGCCTTTACTAGCCTATCATAGGCTAGAGTGGCGCATTAGGGCCTTACAGTTGACGCGCCCTTACACCAAACTAAACTTTAAAACCCTATTATTTATACGAAAAATTTTCAAAATTACCTAAATATGCAAATGTTGCCGGGTACTAACACATGACTCGCTCCCCTCGCTAACAACGACTTTGGCGTTTCCCTAGTTGGTTGGCCAAGGCGTCCTTTTAGCCGAAATGTGGGAGACGTGGGTTCAATCCCCGGGTCGGGAAAGATTTTAATTTCTGGATTGTATTTTAAAAATTATTAAACATGTTTTGAAATGCATATAACGCAGTGTAGTCCATCATCTGTGACAATACTATGGAATCATAGCCAGTACGAAAAACTTTGAAAATATTCCCAAGGTTTACTCAATTTTACGAGCGGAATTTGGGGGTACCTTGACTTTTAAACATTCGATAGACCTTGCATGAGCACGGCATTTCACAGCCAGGTAAATATCAAACAAAAAATAGTTTTTCTCATTGTAGTTAAATACATTTCTATACATTGGCAGTCTATTTTTCAGTTTATTATTTCTTGTAGGTTTAAATCGAAATGGATTGTGCTCATTTTGTTTAGCAGTTCTCAGTTACCTGGTCATGGATGTCTGTTTAAAATTTCAGCTGAATCTATTTGGCCGTTCGGCCGTAGGGGATCGGGCAGACAAACATACATTGAACAGACAGACAATGCTCACGGCCAAGGCCCGATCGAGTATAGGTTAGGAAAGACTACTTTCGCTGCGCTCACTCGTCTAATAAAACGGTTTGTTAATTAAATAACATACAAGTCATGTACCGATTTTGGAATTTCTGTGGAATTATTGGATGAGCGAAGCGAAAACTTCAATTTTACTGACCCCCCAAAAAATTAGTTTGGGTGTTTTTTTGTCTGTTTGTTCGCGCTCTACCGGGGGAAAAAGGCATAAGCGATCTTGATAAAAATTGGAGGGGTCCGTCGAAATATCTGCACTGAGACCTACCACGTTTTTGGTACAATTGAAGAAATATTTTCATGAATATCGTACTTTTACGACCTTTTTCTATTTTTAATGCGATATTTTCGTGATTTTGGGCCGATTCTGACCAAACGGGTGGGGCTACAAAAGTTCATATTTTACATGAACATGAAATAAAGGGATGTAGTACCTTTTGAAAGAAAAGATGAATAAGTTAGGTAAACCCATATAAATCAAGGTTTTTATATCAGTTTTGTGAGGTGTATAATAATTAACGGTACCTATAAAAACTTGAAAACAATAAACCTACAATGCGTACGAAAAGCAAATCTTCAGGCCTCCAGATTTTTTCATTCTATTAATTGGTATACCTAGCAATTAATACTTTTTATAAAAATTATCCTAATTTAACAAAAATGATTTTGCAATGGTACTTGAAAAAGTAAAGAGATCTCACGCATTTTAAAAAAACTTACATAAAAGCTCATCCATCAACGCGACTTAAATAAGCGTTGTGAAGCGGCCTAGTTAGTCCACATAGCCAACTATTTTGTTGAAATCTGAGTAGTACGTATAAAATTGATTTACATGAAATACTCTAAATCGGTTAGCATGTACTTAAGGAATAGGAATTAATATTATCTCAAAACGATTTACTTTATTGGTATTTGTATTCTTCTGTCTTTTAAAGCAAATCTTAAATTTAAAACAAAATAAACTTGTGTATAACAGAAATTGGTGCAATTTAAATAAATGATATAAAATAAATAAAATACGTGCATAGGCACATAATGTTTATTTACCTTTCATACTAGTGTGGACCAAGTTGTTATACTACATAAATTATTGTTTCGGGGGTTTATTTCACATTGTAGAAATTTAACCCTTCAGAATAAATTTGCTCCATAATAATTTTGATGTTAATAATTATTGAAGTTTTCGATTTTCCATCAAGATTAGTCTGAAGTAACTTATAAACTTTCAAGAAAACTTATCATTGGTGGATTCAATTAACCCTTGTTAAGTCGCTTTATTTGCATTGACGTAATTGTCTTTTTTCAAAAACTTAAATTTTATCCTTTCAGGTTAAATACGAAATGTATTAAATCAATTCTAAAGAACAGGATTATTCAAATGGAAATCAAAGCTGCTTAGTATTTAAACATTTAAAAATTCAATCACGATTGGATACAATTACTAAGCCTTCTTTGGAAAACGCAAATCACAAATGAATCAATTAGGGTTTGGGGCTTTACATGGCGACCTTCTGAATCCTGTTTTAAAAATTTGTTATGAGCCTTACCTATTATCATACAGTTTTGTTTCATACATAATACAAAAAAATTAAATTTGAATTACCCGTACAGTTAGTATTTAATTTTACAAAAAAATTATTTCGTTTACTCGTTGTCTGATATATGGTTTCAAATCATTATTTGATGAGAACTTGAGACGCACAA
Organism: Sweltsa coloradensis; assembly: GCA_024449915.1. Lineage (NCBI taxonomy): Eukaryota > Metazoa > Arthropoda > Insecta > Plecoptera > Chloroperlidae > Sweltsa > Sweltsa coloradensis. The sequence continues at coordinate 32,070 of JAMZAV010007363.1, read as the reverse complement.
TGTGTGACTAAATAAATTATGTTAACCTGCCTTACTTTTATTACGTTCAAACAACTTTATGATTAGAGATACGGCATATAGTATTTTCAAGTGTCCTTTTATAGCGTTTTGTAGCATCTATTTTTTTGGGCCCCCTTCAAAGCTTGTGTTTGAGTTTTTTTAGTATACTTTTTTTTTTAAAAATTTTGTCATCAAGGTTGAATCAATATTAACATAAAAATGTGTATAGCAAATAATAGATACTATGTAATTAAATTAAGTAGGGCTGGCAAACCATAGTTTCAAGGTTTTAAGTGGACAAAATAGCGCTTTGTGGCATCTATTCACAAACACGCTATTTTTACGTATCTCTAATTATTATGATCAAAAAATAAAAGTGATTTGGTGTTTATTCATGAACTATAAACGGTCCCATGGAATTCAATGCCACCATCTGCATATAAACCACCTATTAGTAAAATGATTAGTACAATGATTGTGCCTGCGCTTATTAAGATACTGAATATGTGTTAAAATTAAAAATAACATTCTGAAAGTACGAAACGTTAACAAATATTTTAAACAACTTTAATAATTGTAATTAATGTAAAAGTGGAGAATTATTAATGAAAAACGTCCTTACAATTTTGATATACAAGAACTTTATTAAAAACGTGATGAATATAACGTTGTCTTGTCCTACCATATTTTCCGATTATTTAGTAATTGAATCATTTACCAACAGTGACAACATAAAACTGATAATTAAACACGTGCGAACAATGAACACTTTCTCAGGCAGATTTCTTTTATTAAATCTCGACATTAAACTTTTTTATTAACAAAAATCTCCCAAGCTAAGCGGGCCATCAAATAAATATGAAAGCCGCTTCCCATGCCAGCTCATAATGAACGTTTTTCACAAAATATAATTAACCCGCTAACATGAAAAAAGGGGTATTAAATTAAAAACGTCTCTACTAATGAAAAAATAACAAGTAATTAACCAGGGTTTAATTCCCTTTCATTTAGAAGCTATGTTTTTTCATTTGCTGCCGCCAGGGCGCGGTTGTTCTCTGCGACAGCTTGGTTCACAAACGTCATGTTTGCTGACACGTCTTCCAGTGACCTCGATCTGGAAGCAAACCGTAATAACCCTTATTAATGGGGTTGTTTTGATGATTGATCTGACTGTTAAAACATAACCTAACTTTATGGCAGAAGCCGCTTCGTAGCATGTATTAATAACGACCGACCCGAGCTCCACACCGACTTTCTTCAGTAATAATTCAATATAGTTGGAAACCAAGACCACATAAACAACCCTCTCGGTCATCTACTGGACAAAAAGCGATTGCAGATATTCCGTCACGCCCAGGAGAGCGACAAAAAATTAATGAAACTGTTGTTTAGATTCGTTAGCGCAGTCTGCAACCTAAATCATGTACTGGCTTTGTTTTCTCAACGCACTTGGCAAGTGATGTTGAAATGTCGAGAGCATGCATAGCAGAAGCAAACAGCACAAAAAGTATTCTACTTGTGATTTATTGCGGATGTTGCATATAAAACGGCTGTCGAGGCTACCAAAGGCCCTTTTAACATAGTTGCGCAACGGTGAATACGGTTACAGTAGTTTGAATGTTTGCTACATTACCATGTAGCCTATTTATGCCAAAAATAAATCAAATAAGCAATAATTAAGCGAGCGAAGCGAGCGTTTCCATTTTACTCTGCCGGAAAAATTAGTCACCGGTTTTGTTTTTTTTTTTTTTGTTTGTTTGTTTGTTTGTTTGTTTTTTTTTTTTTTTTTTGTTTGTATGTCTCGCGATAACGTTCGAACGGAGGCTCGGATCGAGTTGAAATTTGACCATCCGCAAGCTTTGTTCATCGATTGAATGCCATTAGTTTTGTGGCAAAATCGTTCAAAAAGTTAAAAAGTACATTAAAGTTAATCGAAAGTTTTTTTTCAAACTAACCGGCGACAAAATCTGAGATAGCAAATCATTTAGAATGTCCGTCCCGGTCAAGAATATGTAAATTTTATTTTGATCCGATAAGTATAGTGTAGATGGAAATTACATTATAACAAAAGTAACGTTGCCATGGCAACGAAAGACGCGCGAAGTTTCTATCTAATACACTGCCACCTAGAAGTAATCAAAATACTTTCGAGAAAGCAGTCTATTATTGTCACCAAAGAGTTTAAATAGTTTTCCCAAGGAGTCAAGGTCCTCTAGATGGCGGTGAATTTCATCCACAAAGTAAAGGTTTTCACACACGGGTTTACCCAAATACTTGGCAATAATAAATAATATGGAAACGCAAAACGCCAAAAATTTTTATGTGCAATGTGGGTCTAGCTATAGCACGTGCTCGCTTATCAACGCGTCCAACTGAGCGTTTCCTAGTTTTACTTTTAAAACTAATTCACATCCATGTCATGTAATTAAATATTACATTACAAATAGCATTGCCCTTTTACTCGTCTCATCAAAACCCCATGGTTCAGAGAAGAAGCACGATGTGGCCTTGTGACAGATTAAATTACAATTTATTAATGAAGATGCAAACAAAAACAAACAAAAAATTTAATATGTCCCACAATTAAATAACTTTGGAATTGCGTGATGTTTTTTCAGAAACACTCGACTGGTGCATTTTTTTTAATATTAAAATCTCATCTAAACTATCTGAAAAATTTCAAAATCCAATTTGACAGGAAATTAAACCACGGTAACGCGCTTCTAGAAAGACCAAAAAATTAATCGGCCAATTTTAAATTAAGTCTAACGAGTTTTTTTTTATCTCATCTCTTGCGTAAATAGTAGCCTACTTACAACACACTTTTTAAATAAAATATTACTAAATTAAATTGATCTTACGTGAAAACTCACACTCACAGTAGTTTTTGTAAACTCGGTTTCACATGCACATCATAAACATTACATCAACTTTAAAACAGATTTCAAACAAAAAGTTTTAAAATGTCATCCATCATCAAACATTTATCCCCGGGAAAACTAGGCATAATAATTATTCGTTAGTTTATGAGTGGAGTGGGCTATCCCTGATGGGAAAAGTGTTGGTTTAAATTAAAATATACACTAATGGGCCAAGGGTAAATAAACAGATTGTTAAATAAATGTAATTCACATTTTATTAAATAAAGGGGTTTTTAAAATTAATAAAGAAGATGAAATGAATTAAAAAGTCGGAAAATATTATAGTCAGATTACAAATCGTGTTTAAAAAAACGTGAATTCATGTTTACAGTTATATTTTCTCTCAAACTTTTCATCGTGAAAAATTAAAAGAAAATCTTTGCGTTTTGTCACGTTTTTCTTTTGTTTGTTTTTGCGTTGTTAGTATGTGTGTGGTAGTGGTGCGATAGCAAGTCAGAACATCTTGTTTTACCGTAATTGAATTGGTTTCTCGGAGAGCCGTCGGGGTTTTTCGCCATAAAGGTGTAGGTGGGAACAAAACAAAGTGGATTGGATACAATAACATGGCCAGGCCGGACCACTACCGGTCGGGGGTGCTAATATTCGCCCGCGATAGTTTAGCTCACCTTCTTTTAGAGGATGGAGCTTTGAAGGCTCATGAACCTCGGTCGTGTTGAGAACAAGAAGGTTTAACAACCTCATTACGTAGTTAATACTTTTCTCCCTTTTTTCGCTTTTAAGGTTTTTCGTATACATTAGAAAGCTGGAGTAATTATTAATTGAATTTGTTTTTAGTGGCTATATCCTCAAAAATATAGCATTAACTTCCACATACAAATCAGTATTTTGACAAAATGAGGGAAAACCAATTTGACCAATGTGTTACATTGATCTGTCAAAATTCAATCACGAACTAGACTAGAAATAAGGCGAAAAAATTGCACATCAATTAATTGAAAACTCGGTGTTGAATGACAAGCTTAGAATGTGACGGAATTGGTGCAAAAAATTTATCAAGTATTTTATGTGTTCAAGTTAAAGCTTAAAAGAAAGTTAAAGATAGAATGATATGTCATCGCATTCATTTAGCCCATATATCCCAATCAAAACGAGATGGTATTAGGTTACACTTTATTTTGAATTTGCTAAACTCAATAATATCAAACGTATTTTATTATTATTGCATATCAATAAGACAAAAATTTGCCGGGTTTTCAATAACGTTTTTTTCGCAAAGTCTATTTTTTTTAATTTTTAGTTAATGTATAATAAAATACATTTTTGTTGGCGGAAAGGTTTTGGGTTGAAAGGCAAAGTAATTAATAAAGGTTTCGTTAAAACGTGAAAAACACTTTCATCTAACACACGAAAAGAACGGCTGGTTCCCTAGATGTAGGATTCTCAAGATCTTAAAGTGTGGGGTAGGACTCTTATTAGTCCTTATATGGATTAATGTAATTTAGTATTACGGCCTCGACGGTTGTTCTGTCTGGAGTATTAGAGGAATTGAGCAGAGAGCTCTAACGTTTGGCTCTCTAATTGATTACTTATTTCTTGACTGCAAGGGTTGCGTCTTCTTTAACAGGCGTCACTGAAAGTGCTTGTAACCCCCACTTTCCCCCCGTCGTCGTCCAACTCATACAAGTCAACAGTTTGTCTTTTCATATTTCGTGACACTTCGAGCTCCTTTATTCGAATCATCAAAACGTTTTCACGAAAGAAACTCAAGCTGAAAACGTTGTAAATATAAGAAAAGAAGAGTCTCGAGTATTTTTCCCCGGGAACCTTCAGTCGTGAAATGTAGGAAATTGGAAAGGAAAAGCCATTACGTGAGAAAGCTCTCATTCATCTTGCTTTCATTCTTATTACTTCACAATAGAGTGAACATTTTTTTTAATATCAAACAATTGCGAGAGCCGTTTAAATATAACCCATTTCAGTAGAATTAAGAGACAACCCCAAATCAAAAATTTTAATGAAAATAATTCTAGAAAATGAAAAATTGAATTTGAAACGAATATAACGCGAATAAAAAAGGAACTAATAATAATTGTTTTCGACCTTTTATGTGCAAGGTTTGAAGAACAAGAGTAAAATACAATCACATTTTTTATGTTTTGCTGTATTTGAGCTCATTTGATTCCGCGGAACGATTATACTTACGAAACCAAGCCCCAGCCAGATGAAAAGGAAGGCCATAGCTCTTTTCAATGAAACGAACAAAGGGATCAAAGGCAAAGAGTTTCCACCGGCAAGGTGTAAGGTTAGCGTAGATTGAAAATCTGAGTGAAGTCATATTCTAACAACGTCTAGGCATATGCATACTCTATATCCGCCAGACGGGAAAAGAAATGCAGCCTGCTTTGGGAAACAAAGAGGGAAAACTAATTATAGTAAAGGGCTGCTTGGCGTTCGTTGAATAATAGCTCTTTAGAGAGAGATTTTCGTTTCAATACACCTTAAGCTTTGTATGGTGAATGGTGAAACCCAACACATGCAGCAACCGAACGGCTGCGTGAGATTGTGACCTCTTGACGATTCTCGACGCTTGTGACAGCGCTGACCACAATCTCGCATGCCACGTAAAACCCAAAAGCGTATTGTTGTGGACTGAAAACTTAATCAGTTCAGCGGATATATAAATCATACCTTTTTAACAACAGAACGTCTGATCGAAACAAATAAAATATCGCGAACCTTGATATGTTGCAGACTTCTCTTTATTGCGAGCGTGCAATTCAATAATGTTGGGTTTAGATAATTAGACATACCCACATTATATAGATGAAAATTTCACACTTCACTTGTAAGAATCTGTTTGTCCCTAATGTATTGGAAATAAGTAGTAGACAAAATTAATATCAATACATTTGGTAAATGGGATATTTGCCAGTGATTTTGCTTATTTCTCGGAGTTAGAGAGCTAGTATAAAAGTTAAAAATAATTAAAATAGTAAAAGGATACAGTATACAGTAAAAAGTAAGTAAGTAGCTATTATTAACAGTAACGAATATTTGCCTACAGATACACATATCTTAACGTCATTAACCATAGTAACTAAAATAAAATAGGGTGGATACATCAAGTAAACTAGCTAAGAGTTAGTATACCTTTGTGTAAATTTTTTACATTTCAAAAATTAAAGATCTTAGATCCAGCCTGAAATCGTAGCTTACAGATGTACGAGTCCCCCTGCATCAATGCATTTAGTATAATTTCAATCGTAATGTGGGAAATAACAAGTTTCGTAACAATTCACAGCAAATTAAATTTAAAAACTTTAACTAATTGAAATTGAAAGTTGATCGTTAAAAGGACATTTCGAAGTAATTCTCGTCCCCCATTTTTTACACGCTAAGAGTTTCACATAATAACCAGGTGAAACAAAACAAGGGAATGGCGACAGCGAAACTTCAACTAAGCTGATGTCATTAGAGAAAACTCGCTTAAAAAACTTTTCATCAAAACAAGTTGTCTTGTCACATTTAGCTCCTGCTGAAGTTGCCTTTAAAAGGGTTTCGAGTCCACGCTCGTCTTGCGAGCGGTGAAATCCTGCATTCATGTTGGAATAAAGTCTCCCAAAAAAGTTATCTACCCCGCAAAGACTACTTTACAATACATATGAAATGGCAAAGAGATGTAATCTGTATATTCAAAGTACACTCCTTTGATATGTAAGAGCATTTCAAGAGAATGTTTTACCTAGAGGCGACAAGTAAAATTACGAATCGGCTTTGAAATATCTCACGCGGATATTTAAGCGAGCGAAGCGAGCGTTTCCATTGACTCTGCCGGAAAAAATAGTCACTGGTTTTGTTTTTTTTTTTTTTTTTTTTGTTTGTTTGTTTGTTTGTTTGTTTTTTTGTTTGTATGTCTCGCGATAACGTTCGAACGGAAGGCTCGGATCGAGTTTTAAATTTTCACCATCTGCAAGCTTTGTTCTCGATTGAATGCCATTAGTTTTTTGGCAAAATCGTTTTAAAAAGTTTAAAAAATTATTTAAAGTTAATCGAAAGTTTTTTTTTCAAACTTCACGGCGACAAAATCTGAGATGGCCCAAATCATTTAGAAGTCCGTCCGGTCACGAATATGTTAATTTTATTTTGATCCGATAATATGTAGATGGAAATTACATTATAAACAAAGTACGGTTACCATGGCAACGGAAAGTCGTGCAGCTTTTTTGGCTCATGATACGGGTCGAACGGAGGCTCGGATCAAGTTGAAATTTTCACCATCCGCAAGTTTTGTTCTCGTTTGATTCCCATTAGTTTTGTGGCAAAATCGTTCAAAAGTTAAAAAGTTACATTAAAGTTAATCAAAAGTTTTTTTTTAAAACTCAACGGCGACAAAATCTGAGATAGCAAATCATTAGAATGTCCGCCCGGTCACGAATATGTTAATTTTATGTTGATCCGATAAGTAGTGTAGATGGAAATTACATTATAACAAAAGTAACGTTGCCATGGCAACGAAAAAGACGCGCGAAGTTTCTAATGCACTGCCACTAGAAGTAATCAAAATACTTTCGAGGAAGCAGTCATTATTTGTCAACAAAGATTTTAAATAGTTTCCCAAGGAGTCAAGGTCCTCTAGATGGCGGTGGATTTAAAGTAAAGATTTAAACACGGGTTTACCAAATACCTTGGCAATAATAAAATAAATACTGGAAACGCGAACGTCGTAAATTTTAAAATTTAAAAAAATGTGCAATGTGGGTCTAGCTATACACGTGCTCGCTATCAACGCGTCCAACTGAGCGTTTCCTAGTAAAAATACGCACGTTTTAAAACAATCATAGACAGTACATGATACAAGTTGTCTAAATGATCGGAGGTGAAAGGGGGTAAAACCTTGTTAAAAAAAATAATATTTAATTATTTTCGCAAAATACAACATTTTACGAAAATAAATAATAACAATGGACTATGTTATATCGACTACGAATATTGGAAATAATGCTATGTCTTCCCAGTTAAGCTTATAGGCCAATGATTATTATTATTACTAATATAATATTATGTAAATTACTATTATTTAGATGGCAAAATACATAAACTTTAAAAAGAGATGGCAAAAAAAATGCAGAATATCCCCTTTAGAAGGTGTTTACAAACAAGGGTTATAAATAAAAAAAATATGGGTAATAAACAAAACAAAAAGTCATAATGTAGGCCTATACAAACATAAACAAAATACGCAACAACACAGGCCTAAAATTACTAAATTACAATTTAGATAGTTATACAAACGCATATGCTCAGTTCTCAGACTGCCAGGTACAGTGTTCGTACAGAAAACAAGTTTCTACTAGATAGAACCTTGGTAGCTGATTGTTTTAAACCCCTAATGTTACGAAATGGTTGACATGAATGGTATTTTGAAAGCTTTCTACGAATTGCAGCCCTCAACATCTCGGCATATAAATACTACGAAACGATGTATCAATACGAATGTAAAATGAGATTAGTTCTTGGAAAACTTTCATGTGATGAGATCACAAATTAAATTATTGAAATAACGAAGTTACTGCTGAAGCAAAGGTAGGCTATATTTGCGACAGCGAAACCACATCCCTTTAGCTGTAAAATGCGTAGAAATTCCCTCGTCCCCGGGTGCTCTAAAATAAATTTATCAATAATTGCTCACGAAAAAGACAAAACGCATTTCCACACAAATGTAGGGTTCCATCATATTCACCCCAAATTGAAAAAAGGGGCTAATAAAAAAACCATCTAACATTATATTATGTGATCATTAAAAGGGTATACTATTTTTTACAAATCAATGGAAAAAATTATTTTAATCTTACTGGGCCAACAAAAACAACATATTATATTCATGGTATTTTTCTTTGTTTTCGAGTGATAGATTTTTTAAATTTTAAAATAACATCACTACACTTTCTTCCAACCTCATTGTAGTTGGGTAAAGGGGTGTTCCATCAATATCTTGAGCATCACCCAATCAGCACCGGCCTGCCAAGCTCGGCACCTCATCTTTTTGTCGCCACCCCCAGCTCTCTCAACTTTTTCCTGTCCTCCCACCATCTTTCTCTCTCTTCAACCATAACGCCTCCTCCCCCTCTCTCCTCCCGATCTGCCTGTTCTTGGTCTTGCCACCTGTATCGATATTTCCCACTATTCTCCTCTAATTTTTTAGCACAAATGTTTGTCTCGGGATTCTATTCTTCTCCATTCTTTTCATATGCCCATAGCATCGTTTCGATGCTTCCCCATCATGAAAATTTTGGATTTTTTTTGTTCACACGGCAAAGTAGTAAGTATAATGATACTAAACACATGACATTATCCTCGTTGTTATCCACTTTTAAATTCAATAAGATGTGAGCTTATTTAGTAAACAACTTTTATAAATGTTCCTTGTTTTTCCTTTTTTTACTCTATAGGAAACAATATAATAGCACATGGGGTGGAGCTGCCATCCCCCAGTTAATGCGCCCGAGCATCAACAAGGATTTTCCCGGGTATGTTTTCAAGACATTAGGCGGTGTCCCCCAAATTTTTCACCTTTAAAGTCAAGTCATTTGCCAGGGAAGGGTAGAACTATTTGAAAATGTCAAATGGGGAAACCCTCCTCCCCTGTGCGCTGTTATAAAAGAATGAGCTTGAATACTAAAGCAGATATTCAATGTCATAACATATCAGAAAAGATTTTTTAAAATTTAAACCCTTAAAAAAAAACCCTATATCTTGTTTTGGAAGAAGATTTCAAAAAAAATTTTTGGAGAAAAAATGTTAAATTAGGGCGAGTACAAGCGGTATATTTCCCCCCATATTTTTTAAAAAAAAAAAAGAAAAGTTAAATCGTTTAGCTGTTTTTGGTTTATTTATTTTTTATTGGGTTCTGTACGAATACTTTTAGTTTTAGTTGGAATCAAAAAAATTCAACTACATGCTAACTGAAATAGAGATCCCATTCTTAAATGATGGCTTACTTAGCGTTACCCAGTAGTTTGAAATTAGCGCACAATTTATTAGAAAGCAAGGAAAAAAAGGTTTTTTATGTTAAGGTTGAAGGCCCCAAAGAATCAATACCAATAAAAATTTTTAATGAGGCAGAAGTTTATAGCCAAAACCTGTAAAATAGTCGTTACCGACGGAATTCTTGTCTAATATATTTAAAGATTCATTGCAATACTAAAAAGATGTGCGGGGTCTTTTGCTTACACAAATTTCGAAATGTCATTACAAAATTTGAAGTTTTTATTTATCCACGATTTGACAAAAATTTGAAGATTTTAGTCCACATCTCTAATAATGCAAAAATTATTACGTGATGCTATGTAATTTAAGTGAGTAAACCGTATCAGATATAAAAAAATTTTTAGATCACCCCACCTTGGGAAATACAATTAATATTTACGCTAGATCAACTTTAAAAGTTTAAACAAAATGGTATTTAAACAGTATTTTGGGGTATGGCACGTCAAAAGAAAAATTTTTGGGTTTCATAGAGGTCTTCACTGAATGTAAGTACACAATTGGGGCGGAAGACCCCCAAAAAGGGAAAGCGAAAATAAAAATATATATTTAATTATTTTCGCAAATACAACATTTTGACGAAATAAATAATAACCAATGACTTATGTTATATCGACTACGAATATTGGAATAATGCTATGTCTCCGAGTTAGCTATAGCTAATGCTTATTATTATTACAATATTAATATATGTAAATTACTATTATTTATGATGCATAAATACATAAACTTATAAGAGATGGCAAAAAAAAATGCAGAATATCCCCTTAGAAGTGTTACAAACAGGATCTATAAATAAAATAATATGATAAAAAAACAAAACAAAATTTCATAAATGTAGGCCTATACAAACATAAACAAAATACGCAACAAAACACAGCCTAAAATTACTACTTACAATTTAGATAGTTATACAAAGCATATGCCTCAGGTTCTCATGAACTGCCAGGTGTAACAGTGTTCTTACAGAAAACAAGTTTCTACTAGATAGGAACCTGGGTAGCTGATTGATTTAACATAATGTTACGAAATGGTTGACTATGAATGGTATTTGAACAGCTTGTCTACGAATGCAGCCCTCAAACATCTACACGGCATATAAAATACACGAAACGATTGTATCAATACGAATGTAAAATGAGATTAGTTCTGGCAACTTTCATGTAGATGAGATCACACATTAAATTATTGGCATAACGAAGTTACTGCTGAAGCAAAGGTAGGCTATATTTTGCGACACGCCCCCCCGAAAAACCACATCCCTTTAGATTGTAATATGCGATAGAATATTCCCTCGTCCTTGGCTGATAAAATTAAATATCAATAATTGCTCACGAAAACCGCCCCCCCCCCCCCCCCCCCCAAAAAACGCCATGTCATCAACAAATGTATGTTCAGTCATATTCAGCCAAATTGAAACAGTGGCTTAATAAAATAACCATCTAACCTATAGATGTGATTCATTAAAATAGGGTATACTAATTTTTTACAAATCAATGGAAAAAATAGTTTAATTTTTTTTTTAAAAAAAAAAAAAAAATTTTTTTTTAATTCTTACTGACCAAAACAAAACAAAACATACTTATATTCATTGGTTATTTTTCTTCGTTTTCGAGTGATAGATTTTTAATTTAATAAAAACATCACTACAACTTTCTTCCAAACCTCATTAGTTGTTTTGGTAAAAGGGGTGTTTCCATCAATATCTTGAGCATCCCGAATTCACAACGGCCTTGCCAAGCTCGGCACTCCTCCCTTTTTTTGTTTTTTTTTATTTTATCTTCTTGTCGCCACCCACCAGCTATCTCAACTTTTTCCTTGTCCTCCCACCTCTTTCTCTCTCTTCAACCACTAACGCCTCTCGCCTCTATCCTTCCAAGATCTACCTGTCTTGGTCTTGCTCACCTGTATCGAGTATTTCCCACTATTCTCCTCTAATTTATTAGCACCAAATGTTTGTTCTCGGATTTATTCTTTCCATTGCTTCTCATATGCCCATAGCATCGTTTTCCCCCCCCCCCCCCCCCCTGATGCTTCCCCATCATGAAAACTAGGAATTTTTTGTTCACACGCAGTAGTAAGTTTATAATGATGATAAACACATGACATTATCATCGTTGTTATTCCATTTTAAATTCAATAAGATGATTGAGCTTATTCAGTAAACCACTTTCATATGTTTCATTGTTTGTTCCTTTATTTACTCTATATGAGAGACAATATTAAGATGTCACATGTCAGGCTGGAAGCTGCCATCCCCTCAGTTTAACTGCGCCCCCGAGCATCAACAAGCTGATATTGCCGTCTGACTTTCAACGATCATTAGCGCGTGTCACCAAATTGTTCTCCTTCGTAAATGTCAAGTCACTGCCCAGGGAATGGGTAGAACTATTGAAAATGTCAATGTGACAACTCCTCCTCCCCTGTGCTGCGTTATAAAACTGAACTGATGCTCTGAATACTTGAAGCAGATATGGTCAATGTCATAATCAATCAGAAACAGCAATTTTTAGAATATTGTGAAACCTGTAAAAAATCCCTATATTTGTTTTGGAACGCAAGAACGTTTCGTATAAATTTTCCTGGGTAGAAAAAATGTTAAAATTAGGGTGATGTACAAGATGGAGTATATTGCCCCCAATTTTGAAAAAGAAAAGAAAAGTTAAATGTTAGCTTGTTGTCGTGGTTATTCATTTATATGTGGATCTTACGAATACGTCAGTTTTAGTTGGAATACAAATAATAACAGAGTCAACTACATGCTTAACGAATAGAGATCCCATCTTAAATGACTGGTTACTTAGCGTTTTACCACAGTATGCTGCGAAATTAGGCGCCCCCACAATTATTAGATACAGCAAGGATAATAGCGTATTTATGGTCTAACTGTTATTGAGGCCACACAAGAATCAATACCAATAAAATAATTTTAATGAGAGCTAGGAAGTTTATAGCCCCCCAAACGCTGTACAAAATTAGTCGTTACCGTACGAGAATGCTTAGTCATAAATATATTTATAAGTATCATTGCAATTACTAACGTATGTGCGGAGGTCTTTTGGCCTCTTACACAAATTGCGAAATGTCATTACAATTTCGAAGTTTTTTAGTCTCACACGATCTTGGACAAAATTTTTGTAAGAGTTAGTCCACATCTCTATATACATGCAAACTATTACGTGATTGCTATGTAATTAAGTGAGTAAACCGTATCAGAATAAAATATTATTAGACATCCCGCCACTATCTGGATGAGTACTGACAATTTAATATTTACGCTAGATCAACTTAATAGTTTATTAACAAGTGTGTATTTAATCAGTATTTATGGGATTATGGCACGTTCAAAAGAACACTTTTGGATGCATAGAGTGTCTTTCAACTGACAACTGTAAAGTACACAATTGTACGGAAGTACCAAAAAGGAAGCCGAAATAAAAATATCACGTATACCCTTCCAATAAACTTTTGTGGAGGTGCGGGGTATGAAGAGATACAAAATAGCCGATTGGAATTGAAATACACCGTTCGTAGTAGCCTTTATATAGGCTTAAAGGATTGGAGGGGGCTGTGTAACTTCACTCGCCATAACGAGATTAATCATCACGCTGATTTAAATAAAGTACGAAGTTTTAAAACAATAACAACATCAAACTTCACTAAAAACTGTGACTTCTAGTTGACCGACCTAGCCCAGATTAACAGACACCGATTATGAGAAACATGAGGCACAATTGAAATGATTAGCTAATGATCGTATGTAACCATCACCAACTAAAACTATGACACGTGACCTGTATTTGAAATTTGAATACGTATAAAAGTCATAACTGTATAAAACCCACACAATACGTTAAGTTGCCGGATTAACCTACGTAATTGTAATGATTTTTGACAAATTGACTCAGTAAAAAACATTAACTCAATAACATTATTTTCTGGTTTCAGCATGCCTGTAGCTATGTGATTTCATGCATGTACTTGTTTTCCATTCGTTTATCAGTTTTCGTCAATAAACTATTTTTTATGCAAATATCTTGAAATGTAGTAAAATGAGTAACTTTCATGCTAGCTTACAACATGTACATTCCACGTTGAATCACTCTTGATAAAAAGACATATCCTCACCGCCATTGGTAATACCCATTTATCATACCGTATTATATGGATAATAAAGTGTATTTCATGATTTTATAAGTATGTGTTTGAAATTATATCAAATTCCCCCCCCCCCCCCCCCCCTTGTGCTAAGTTAATCTTGCTATGAATGCTGGAGGTAACCGATACAATTTTAGAACGTGTAGCACATTTATCTAGGGTGTGAGCAAGAAGCGACGTTTAGTTGAGGTTTTATTTGTAAAGAATTGAATAATACAGCTAGCTCTTGTGACAATACCACTATACTTAAGTAACGGTTTACTCATCTTATGATAACCTATTTTCTCACGTATGCGACAATAGAGGGACGCCAAGATGATGTTCAGAAGCCATATTTTCATGTCTCTAAGCACGTGTGTACAAATCAATTTGATATTTCACTGTCCACATTTAGAATTAACATCCCATGTGGGGCTTCTCCTTACAATTAACTTGTACTTGTAAATAAAATGTGAAAAAACTCATGGACAGTTCAAATCATTTACAAACAAACGTGGTTTATAACCAAATAAACAATACAACACATTGATTTTTCATCCCTTAAAGCTGCTTCTTTAAGATACGACGTAAACGTCGATCATTATAAAATACACAAAACTCATCTTTTAACAAATAAATAAGTAAATAAACACTTTCAACAGTTTTGTGATTGATGTTATTCATTTCTCGATTTTATGTATTCGGAAAACACTCCCGTTTAGGTGAATTGATAATATAAAAAAATAAAAATCGATCACAGAAATAAAAACAAAAATATCCGGACTGAGGTGTGTTTTTCTTTATTTCTGGATTGTTTTTCCATATGATGTTATTTGTTAAGTAAAACAAAATATAGAAAAATATAAATTTCACTACAAAGCTAAAAGAGTAAATAATTTATGGCAGTGCATGAGTGTCGAATGTAATAAAGTGTGTGTGTGAGTTGCAAGGAGTAACTCTAAGCTTGTATTACGCTGTGCGAGTACTTGTCCATGTGGCTTAAACTTAAGCTTAGAGCCACAACATTTCTTGAATACTCTAGGCCAACAACAATAATAATTACTTAATTATATCATCTTCATTGAATATAACCACTTAAGAATGCTTGATGGATTTACTTGCAGCTTTGAAGACTAAGCTTGTATAATTGGCAAATTCCCTCGTAGAGCTAGCGCTGTATGTAATACACTCTCTATTACGACGACGAAGGCAGTTCACGGAATCTTAGCCAGTTTGCCGATGGCGGTGGGTTATAGAAAAACAGTTATTCATGAAAGCAATAGGATTTGTATGAAAGTCACGCAATAGCTTGAGAGATTAAGTGCTCTAGCACCCCCCCCACCCCTCCCCCCCCCTTTTCCTCGTTCAATATAACTTGTGTGACCCCTTGTAAAGCGGGCAAAGCGCACGCCATTCATCGTCGGATAAAAAGGATGTGTATAAGGAATTGACACGTGAGAAAACGGAGTTCTGTAGTTGTTTCGTCAGGGAAAGTCGGTTATTTGATATAGTAACGACTAGTAAAAAATAGGCCAATTTAATACATTACTTAATAAGGGTTCGGGATCATTACTTTCAAATGTACCGGGTTCTTATGGTGGCCAATTAATCGTGCAGTAGTAAACTTCGCGCAATGCATTCGTCTTCACCACTTGTTAAGAAACCATTAACTTCTGAAGAAATGTTCAATTCGTGGTTTTACGGATATAATGTGAAAACATTATTCATCGGGTTTGTCCGTGTTACTTACGAAACGTTTGTTGTTATTAATTTTATTGCTTTTATAAAAAGTATCACGGATAAACCAAATACGAATATAAGGATTGAACAAAATTTTTAAAATATTGCTGAAAACGTTGTTACAAATTGTATCACAATAATATGGTTTAGTGTAGCACAAAAACTGAAAGAATAGGGGACGTTGATGATTTTATATTGTGTTCATAATAAGGATCTGTAACTTTCTCATGACTTTGAATCAAAGCTATATTTCAATTATTAATTTCAAATACTCCACTTCAGCCCCTTCCTACTCTTCAATATTGAAAAACGTCTTCCAGTGTTTGATAAATGATTTTCTCGTGGATATAGCAAATATGGACAATCGTAAATGTTTTTAAACATGTTTTTTTTCTTTTTTTCTAAAACGAGCTAGACACAGTCATATGTTTGCGATCATTACCATTAATTGTGACATGTGAGTAGTTGAATACTTATTTTCACATTTCGAAATATCGTTTGTAGAAGAGTCTACAAAAATAAATATATTCCCGAACTATTTCGAAAAAAGATTGCTGGAAGTAATAATTACTAGGTCAACGGTAGAATTAAATCAAATCCGCCTCAGCATGGTGGCCGGAACTTGGTCGCCGACTTGTTGTGGAGGAGGGTGAGGGGGTGGGGGTCAATCGCGCAGGAATTCGTTAGTCAAGGCCCCGCGTTGAACCGAGTTCAAACTTTTCAGTAATGGATCTAGCTCAGTTCCTACCACGGCTCAACCCACTCGCCGATGTCAAATGACTATAATTGAATCTTCTAGTTACCGGTCGCAGTTGTCGGCGTCGCGACGCCCCCAGACCTCATCAGGCACGGTGTTTATGATTTATGATTCTTGAAGTGTGCGGTTTTAGTGCCACCGATTGCACTCCCCCAAACTTGCGCTAAGTGGCTGCGTGTGTTCGTGCACGGTTAGTGCATTGACAAATGAAACCGAAACCGCACGAACATGTCAATGACTCACAAATGCCTAAAACCTATAGAAAACGAGACAAACTGGTCGAAAACCATTAATAGAAAGCACGAGTACATTGCGTTCTCGTAGAACTACCCGACTTTCTTGTTTTACATATAAGCGCTACACAATTCAATTCATTTTTATTAAAAGTCAAAAAACTATATTTACATGCAATTTAAATCAAGTATCAATTTCAATACGATTTCAATTCTAAAATTAGGCCCTATTAAAGTTTCAAAATACAACAAGACAAGTTCAATACAGTAACAAAATATTAATTAAGTCTATTATTAAAATCTTTAATGTCTCATAGAAAATGAGTTAAAAACAAATTTTAATACTACAAATTAAAAAAAAATGCAATACCTTTTCCTGTTTTATCACTAAATATAATTTATTATGTCAATCGGTACCAGATATAAATAAAACCATGTAAGTTATCGATTTATGTACTCGTCCAAAACAATGTGCCATGTTTGGCATGAAAACAAATTCCGCTCGAAATTTATATTTTTCGTGAAAGGAATACTATGATTTCATTTCAAGTAAGAAATCTTACCGGGAATAAAAGCGTTTCATGAGGGTTGCTTGATAAAAATATTTATCAAAATCAATACCCTAGTCAATATTTCGATGCCACTAATTATTGACTTTGGTGGTTTGCGTTTTGGTGCAATTCAAACTACTATAGAATAAATAATTTGTGAAATATATGTAAATTTCATAAACTCACAGATTGTGCTGTCTATTGTGATAATCATACTAAGCAAAAAGAAGATAAAACCTGGAGCTAAGACTCATGGCTTGATTTTCACGTTGTATTGTTCCATGGTAAAAAGTTGTCAGCAACGAATTAATGCAAAAGCGACTCTGACAAATCTCTCGGTGTGATGGATTTATGAAAACCATTCAATTAGGGAACCCCCCTCTCGGCGTTTCGAATTCGCTGAAAAATAAATCTTTCAGTCGTCTTCGTCATTCATTCGGCTAAATGCATCTCTTCCCCCCCGTGTGTCCCCCCCCCGACTGGCACAGCCTGTTATCCACAAACAGTGTGGTGGGTGCCCGCCCACCCACGGGGGCAATACTCACATGCCGCCACTAGACTCAGATTCGAGGATAGTGTTTCACTCATTTCCAAAAACCGCCTTGTCAAGTGTAAAAACTGTTAACAGCTTGGCTTGGCTCCTCAACGCGGACTCAGAGCGTCCCGCAGCTAGAAGAAAGTTGTACGGTGATGTTACGACGCGTCCGCGTCACTGTTAAGT
Organism: Sweltsa coloradensis; assembly: GCA_024449915.1. Classification (NCBI taxonomy): domain Eukaryota; kingdom Metazoa; phylum Arthropoda; class Insecta; order Plecoptera; family Chloroperlidae; genus Sweltsa; species Sweltsa coloradensis. The sequence goes on along the minus strand of JAMZAV010007363.1, from coordinate 14,005 downwards.
TACGTCAAGGTCAACTTGTATGAACACCGAGTCAGTCGAGTCAGTCAAATGAAGTCAAGTTGTCAAGTCATCCAAGTTGAGTCAAACATCGGTCAAGTGTAATTAGTTATATATCGAAGTCAGTGTACTCCAAGTACTCGAGATAGTCAAGTCAAGTCTTATTCAGTCAAGCGAGTTATGTCTTGTACACACAATTGACGCAATGTTATTAAAACCCATGCGGTCTGAAAGATGTGTAAAAAAATTTCAATCGTGATCCAGTATGACATTTTTCTTTTCTTTTCTTTCAAGAAAACTCTCTTATTATTAATTTTCACTATCCACCAATATGTTAGATAATTTTGATAGTTTCACATTTAAATGCTAATTTCAAATATGTTTTGAAGAGTCACACACACTTATTTGTGCGGATATTGTATATTTTAAGGACATTAGTGTATGGTTTTTATTCATTATGCGATGTGTCTCCCGGCTTGGTTTGAGTTTAGAAGGGCATAATATGGTTATGCATGTGAGGCTGTACCTCACATCATTTTTTGTTATAAACATATGTTTTTGAGTGTAGTCACGAAGCATTAACGAAGGAGTTGAAATGAATGTGAAATGAGTGTACTATGTTTGAAAAGTAAGTAATTCAAATAAATAAATAAATATAACAGTACATTTAAAAAACGCCTAACAGTTTAATCATGGTCCAACCGCGCCAGATTTCTCACGAGTTTGCCGTTGCTTCGACAGTGTCAGCAACCAGAGAAAACAGGTCAGACAAACTATTTATACTTTAGCCTTTAACATGGACACAAACAAATCAAGCTTTGGGTTCAAGCAAAGGGGGAATTTATAAGCTCCATTTCAAGGATTCAGACTTTTGTCAGTAGTCTCGACATATCGCAGGATGTCAATAAGATACGAATTAGACTTGAATCAGTTACTGGAAACCTGGACAAGGGTTTGATGAGGTCCAAAACAATCTAGAGTTGCACGATGAAAACATAGACCATGAAGGCGAGAGGATCAACGTGAAATCTGGTTCATGAACCTAAGAGCAACTATGGTCAGGCTGGTTTAGAACCAAGAGCCAACATTTAGTTGACCTAGACGCCTCAAATGTACACTTGGGCCATCTCGCAGGCCTAGGTAAGACTAAGTAAAACCTACCGGTCTTAAAAGGTGCCTAGTTTTGGACGGAGTATATACAAGTGGCTGACGTTAGTGACTAGCTTAGAGCTATGGTTCACGACAAACAACGATGTGGCCCATTATAGAAAAAGTACTACTATCTGATTCTGTTCTAACAGGACAAGCATTAGAATTGATCAAACAATTACTCTGACTGAGATTAACTACACTGGCTTGAAATTATTGAAAATCGGTATCAAAATAAAAGGCTGATAGCATCTTCAAAATCTTAAGGAGTTGATCAGGATATTAAATCAGACACAAAGAATCTGCTACTGAATGTTACAGTTTATCAACACAGGTGGTCTAGTAATCTAAATGCTCTTAAGCCCTTAGAATGAAACACCTTTGAAGAAGTCATATTGTTACATCTATCACCAGACGTTAGATGGTAATTACACGCAAAGAATGGGAAACGCACTCTCAAATGATCAAACATTCCCATCAATTGATAGTTTCACGCTTGTTTCTTGAAACACGGAGACAAGCTTTCTAGAAAAACGTTCAACCCTTCAGTAACGTTATTCTACAGATCGTAAGTTCATACTGCTGAAGTCAAGGGTAAGATTCAATCCCAAGCGATAGAAAGTCTAAGCATACATTTCTAGGCCTACAGACACAACTGTACCTAAATGTCAGTGTGCGAGGAAATCACATTCGTTGTACCAAATGTGATGAGTTCAGGAACTTAAGCTCTAGCTCAGCAAAAACAAATGTGTACAAAATGGGACAGGTATGCTCAACGTCTTCGCACGGGGCGCGTTGTCAAGTCATGCCACTCAAAGGGTTGCCGAAAGTGTGGCAAAAAACATCATACTCTGTTACACAATTCTAATCTGAAAACGTGGGTTCCTCTGACAGGTTCAGCGAATTTCTAATCCTGCCACATTATGTGACAACACATATAAATGGTCACGAGGGAAGTTCAAACCAGTTTCAGAACGCATGCTGTGCATTCAAGGATATCAATCACATGTTCTACTATCAACAGCCAATAGTACTCATAAAAGATTGTAATGGCAAGCTTCAAGAGGGTAGAGCTCTTTTAGACAGTGGAAGCAATACTAACTTTTGTACTGGAAGATTTATTTCAACGATTAGGATTGAGAACATAAGAAACCACATTCAATTCGAAGGTATCAATAACGTAAGCCTCAGAATCAAAGCATTAAGTTGAATGCCAACTGCAATCTAAAGTAGGCAACTTCAAATGCTAACTTGTCATGATTTAGTTCTGACAAACCGCAGAACCGGCCAGATGCCAGATATGTGATGAACTATGGAACAGTGGAATATACCTGGACACTCGATTTAGCGACCCAACATTCTTCAGCCAGGAAGGATTGATCTGTTGTATAAGGCGCAGAACCTTTTTTCCAGCTTCTAAGGCCTTTGGACGAAAGTCAAAGATTAGAAATAATTATCCTATTCTACAGGATACAGAGTTAGGTTGGATACTGGCAGGACGTTCCAACAAGTATTTGTTTTTGTTTCCGGATGCCTCTACTGCATCTGTTACCGCACACTTCTTGCAAAACAGATGACAGTCTAGATCGGCAACTGCAACGTTTCTGGGAACTTGAGGAGTCCACTCAAAATCCAAGAACCGACGAGAACAAAAATGTGAGCGGAACATTTCCAAGAAACTGGGACAAGGAATAGTAAAGGGAGATTTGTAGTAAGGCTCCATTCCAGGCAGATCATGAGACTCTTGGTAACTCATTCGATCGAGGCAAGCTAAGATTTAAACATTGGAAGGTGGCTTGCACAAACAACCAGAACGTCGATTGGAATACAACAAGTTTCTGAAGAATACGAAAAGCTAGGCCATATGGTACAGTTGCAGACAGATTCAGGTGTACATTCTGAACAATGATACTATCTGCCTCATCATGTCTGTGTTTAAGGCTTCCAGCACCACAACAACAAGACACGAGTTGTTTTGACGCTTCAGCCAAAACTACGAACGGTAAATCCTTAAAATGATATTCCTGATGGTGGGTCCTACATTTCAACAAGGACTTGTGTCAATTGTGGTACGGTTTAGAACACATCAATTTGCATTTACAAAGCTGACATTGCTACAAATGTATCGTCAAGCAACGTAGGATGCCACGGGACACTCGATATCAAAGAATTCTCTGGAGAACAATCGCCATGAAGAATCTGTCAAAGTTACGAGCATACAACAGTCACCTACGGCCACAGCTGTCAGCTCCGCTTTCTGCAACACGATGCTTACAAAAACTTGCCGAGAGAAAGCTAGCAGCTATCCTCGCGCTACAGGAAAGAAAGAATGCTAGGACGAGCTTTACGTTGATGACTTGCCAGTGGCTGTGACAATATCCAGGAGTCTTCAAATTCAGATGACATGGACCATGCTATTAAATAGTGGAGGATTCCCACTCAGAAGAACAAGGTGTCAAACTGTCCAGAGTTACTTGAAGCAAATACCTACCAGAGTACTAGAGAAACCTGTTACCTCTTCAGTTTGAATCGCACAGACGCGTTAAATACACTTGGTTTATTGTGGAATCCAGAAGTCAGATAAGTTTCTCGTACAAAACAAAAGCTCTTCATATTCGCACGATCAATTGGCTGCCACGAATGTTACAAAACGGGAAGATTTAATTCAATCATGCGTCGATATTTGATTCATTAGGTCTCGTCAGCCAATAGTGGATTTTACATAAGATATTTCTACAGAAAGTTAGGCTTCTAAAACTAGCTGGGATGATCGTACTACCACAAGAGTTATGATGGATGGACAAGCTTACAACAACTTCCTTTTGCAACAACAATTGAAATGACCTATTAGTTCTATGCCAAGCACCAATCTAGGAAAAAACAGATGTCATGGTTTCTCAGATGCATCCGAACGTACGCGTATGGATCGTGTTATAGCTCAGGTCAGTCATTGTTCAAAATGAGTTAGTATTCATCTACTGTGCTCAAAATCAAGAGTAGCACCTGTAAAAAAAAGGTAACTCTGCCCCGTTTAGGAACTTTGTGGCGCATTGTTACTAGCAAAAACTGGTACAAAAAAACAATAACAATCTGAACCTTAAGATTGCACAGCATACATCTTTGGACGGATTCAACATTGTTCTATCATGTTATACTCGTCTTCATAACACGATGGGAAAACATTTGTTGCGAACTGAGTATCCAAAAAGTCAAGAATACACTAATGTTAAGGATGGAAACATGTAATTTCCAAACACAATCCCGCTAGATCTTATTTCAAGAGGAAAACTGATCCTAAAAACACTGAACAACTTGGATATATGGTGGCACACACACACGACCTGACTGGCTACAGCAACCTACGAGCTAATCGTGGCCCTCATCGTTCCCATCATTGAACAGTGACAATTCATATCCCCCCCCCCCGAAAAACGGAGAATGTCAACACCATGTTAGTTTACTAACACTGTACAACCAGAGATTATTTTTCCAAATACTCGTCACTCTCGAAACTGACAAACGGAGTTGCACGTATTGTGCGATTCAACTTGCAATTGGAAGAATTCGATGTCAAGAAAGTCATGTGTGCTATCTGCTTAGGAGCTGCAAATCTGCTCTCAAAATGTGCATTAAATGTGTGCAAAGATGTTTACCTTCGTGAAATTTCAAGAGCTTCAGACAACGTCAAGTTTCAAAGAAAAAGCTTACTGTTAAACTCTTCATCCATTTTTTAGACGATGAAAAGTTCCTGCGAGTCGGTGGGAGATTAAATAATCAGAAACTTCCATACTGATAACAAGCATCCACTTTATTCGGCTCACCAAATAAGTGAGTCTTCTAAATTGATTATTCAATTCTGAAAATCTCAAGCTATGCATGCTGGTCCTGCCAATTGTTAAACTGCATCATTGCGCCAGCAATAATTGGATCCCCAGAGCAAAACAAGTAATCAAGAATTGCATTCACAAATGTTTACCTTGTGTCAAACTGAAGGTATCAACAGCAAAACATTGATGGTCAATTACCAAAAGCCCGTGTTCAACCATTCTCGTCCTTTGTGTGAACACAGGCAGTAGATTCTGCTGTTCCTTTTTCAATAAAGAAATGGATCAGTACGCAGCCACAACTACAATTAAATGCTATGTTGCCAATATTTGTATGCTTTGCGTAAAAACGTCTGTACACTTTGAACTAGTGAGTAATTTAACGACGAAGCCGTTATAGCAGCGTTAAGAGGTTACAGCCAGAAAGCAGGCAAGTGTCTACAAGATTTACAGTGACAATGCTACGAACTTTGTGGGCTCAAAAACCGTAAGCTTCAAGAGTTGCGTAGGCTGTTCCTTAACGAATCGTTCTGCGATCCGATCAAGGAATATGATGCTAAAGAACACACATTTTACGTCGCTACTTCATTCCGCCCAGTGCACCACACTTGGTGGTCTCGGAAGCTGCAGTGAAGTCCAATGAAATTTCATTTGAAAAACGTGTGGTAGGGGACGGCTACACTGACGTTTGAAGAATTAGCTACTCTCTTCTCAAATTGAAGCATGTATGAATTCCCGTCCTCTTACCGTTTTTGTCCAAACGATCCTAAATGGTCAACGTTTAAGTCCAGGTCAATTTTTCTCATAGGCGCTCAATTATAAGCCTTACCTGAGCCAGACTTGCTAATCACTCGACCAATCAACCAGTTATCACGTTGCAACGAGTCCAATATATTGCACCAGCAGTATGTGGAAAAGTGGTCAAGGGATACCTCAACGGACTCCAGCAACGACAGAAATGTCCACTCCCACAAACAAATACAACCAGGAATGGTGTGCCTTGTCGAGATGATCGTCTGCCTCCTCTCCAATTTTTTTTTTGGAAACTGGGGTCGTAGAGAGCATCTGCCCAGGATTGAGGGCTGTTGAGTTGTCAACATACGATTAGGTCGCAACGTGATGGAAGAGACCAATTCGAATCTAAATTCCTCTCCCTACTGCAGATGACACTTATATGCATACTTCTTCGTATTTGATCAATGTCAACGGGGGGAGTATGTTTGAGTTTAGAAGTGCAAAATATTGTTTATTGCATTGTGTGAGGGCTGTGACCCACATCATGTTTTGTTATAATAAGAGGTTGTTAGTAGTCACGAGCAAAGAAGGAGTGAAATTGAATCGTGAAATGCGTGTACTGATGTGTGAAAGTAAAGATTCAATATAATAATAAAGTATACAGTCCACATTTAAATAAGCCTATCAGTTTTTTAATCACGATGAATTTGCACTGGTGGAGTATGTTGACTCTGTTGCAATATGCCATATATAATAAATAAATAAGTACGACAATAAAAAGCACATTTTTAAAAGAGTTACAAAACAATATGGAGATATAATGGTGAGATGGGAGGTAAAAAAAAACGAATTAATTTTAAAAAAGTGCCAATGGTTAGCACTAAATATCTAATATTATTAACAAATAACAAATCACACTTTAAAATGTATGTAATATAAAATATTTTGATGATCGTAGCGAGCGTAGCGAGCGAAGCTGAAGATTCCATTTCACTACACTGGAGAAAAAACTCCAAAAGTTTTTTTTGGGGTTTTTTTTTTGATTTTGTGGTTTGTAGAAATTGGTCCATTTTTATTGAATTTTTCTGGAGACTTCGAAACCCTTTTTTTGGGGGGAATTTTTACCAATCAAAAGAAATTTTTTCTTCCAAAAAAATTTTTTTTTTTTTTTTAAAAATTTTTCTTGGGGGGGAAATTATAAAAAAAATGCATTCGTTTTTGGTTTTTCACAAAAATTTAATTTAAAATTAAGTTTCTGGAAAGAAATCGAAAAATTTTTTTGGAAAATTTTCCCTTTTTTTTTTTTTTTAAAAAATTTTTGACAAAAACCCTAAGCAAAACCTTTTTAAATTTTTTTTTTAAAAAATTAAATTTATAAATTTAATTTTTTAAATTGGGGCCGCTTTAAAAAATTTTTTCCCTTTTAAAAAATTTTTATTTTTTTTTTTTAAAAAAATTTTTTTAATTAAAAAATAAAAATATTTATTTTTTTTTTTAAAAGTTTAAAAAAATTTTTTAGAAATTTTTTTTTTTCACAAAAAAAAAAAAACCCCATAAACAATAAATCCCAATTTCGTCACCAAAAAAGGGGGGGTTTTTAAAGCTTTTTTCCCAAATCCTCCCATTCCAAAAAGGTCATTTCCCCAAAAGTTAAAAATTTTAAAACCCTTAAAGGATATTTTCCCAACGGTGAAAAAAAAAATTTTGAAAAAAACCCCTTTTTTTTGGTTTGGGTGGGGAAAAAAAAAACCTTTTTGACAAAACCCAAACTTTGAAAAAACCCCCCCATAAGATTTTTTTTTGCCCTCGGGGGGGGGAAACCCGGGGAAAAAACCCGTGTTAAAATGCCGGGGTGTTTTTCGACGAGGGGGAAAAAAGGGCACCTTAACTTTTTTAACCCCCTTGGTTGGAAAGGGGGAAAAAAAAAAGGTAGGTTTTAAAAATTTTTAAGGGGTAAAAGGGTTATTAATAAAAAAAAAAAAAAAATTCAATGCCAAAAGTTTACATTTAAAAAAGCTTAGAAACAATAAAAAATTTTTTAATAACTAAAGTGTTTTACTTATTGGTTGAAAAAAAAAAAATGGAATTAAAACGTTTTTCAGGGCTTTGTTTGGTGAGCGAAATTGGTGCATTGAGCCCCCCATTGTTATGCAAATTTTCTGTTTTTTTTGTGAAAAAAATCATTACAAAAATCGAATAATTTTTTTTAACAAAAACATCGAAATTTTAAAAAAAAAAAAAAATCGAAGTGCGTTTTTATAAAATAATCAAAAATCGATGCGCTCAAATTTCACACGAATAATTAATTCATAAAATTAAGGGTTTCTGAGAAAAAGTCTTTAAAATCGAAATAAGCTGTAGGTGTTATAAACCAAAAAGAAATGATTTTTTAAATAAAAAAATTCGTAAAATTGCGATTTTCATAAGAAATAATTTTTTGATTGCACTCAATTTACAAAAATATATTAATTCATAAAATTAAGGTTCTGTGAAAAAATCATTCATGATAAGTTCGTAATATAAAGTAGATAGGTGTTAGTAATTTCCGAAAAAAGGTTTTAAAAAAATCAAAAAAAATCGTAAAATTGCGATTTTCATAAAAAATTATTTTCGATTGCGCTCAAAAAACAAGGAGTTCTAAGTTCAGAGATAACAAGTTCCAGAAAATTTCATTCGTAATTGGAGTATCGGTTAGCCGGAATTGTGTTGACAAACCAAACAAAAATACAGAAAAAAAGAAAGAAAAAAAAACCCGGATTTTTTTTTGATAGTGAAATGAATTTTGCTTGCTCCTTTGCTCATTAAAAACAAATCGTTTCTAGTAAGAAAAAACTTTCTTGTTAAAGCGAGCGTCTCCACTACCTTATGGCTCGAATGTCTGTTTTTTTTCGTTCTATTCGGTACAGGTCGCCCCCGTTTCTCTGATCGACCTGAAATTTTGCAAAACAGTACATCCCACCCATGCGGGTTGCGTATAGTTTTTTAAAAAAAATCGATCGTTGGTTATAAAAATAAAAATAATAAAAAAAAATAAAAAATAAAAATGTTCGATGTTATAAATTTTTGCAGGGTCAGTAAGTCAAACATTTTTCTCCTATTTTACAATTTTTCAGATAAATCGGTCAAACCTTAAAGACTTATTGGTATGAAAACATTATGGGAATGTACTCGGGTGTGTTTGCACGTACCGGGCTCGCTCAACAACGTGACGGGCCTTTAGCGTTTTCCTAGTCAATATGTTATTGTGAAAATTTCGACTTTATTTAAAAGTCTTGTTCAAACGTTTTGAAAAAAGACTTTTAAAAAAAAGTCAATTTTTTAACTTCTGAATTTGTAATAAATAATAAAAAATTCCACCTACGGGGTGTTTCCCGACTAACCAAATAGAGGAGTACTGTTCCCAATCTTTTTCACATAGTCTACATTAATGCACCAACAATCCAGAAGTTATGAAGTTAACCGCCTCGGTGGAAAATTTGCGGCAAAAGCGTCCGAGCGGGTTCGATACCCAGCTGAGGACAGGGTTTTGTAATTTCTGGATTGATTTATACGTATGATAATGAAATATAGATTTGTGAACTAAAACTTACTTGATAGTTCACCGTCATCAACTGTAGATGACATTTTCAAACCACTTTTATGAAAACACAAGTGAAAGTCAAAATACGCTCGTTGGTCGGTGGTCTTATTAGCCTACTGCCAATTTATACATTCCAGGATTCACGGCCCGGTGTTTCAGAAGATGTTTTAAGTGGCACCTAAAGTTGACTTGAAGTCATCAAGATGATTAGATTTGCGTTTTGAATCTTTCCTCAACATTTTTTTTTTCTTATCCCTCTTCAAGTTTTAGCTAACTAAATTTGGCTAAAGCGCTACCTGAATGTGGGAACCGGTTCGAACCCCGGTCGGGATTTTTAATTTCTGAATTGTATTAATTATTAGGTATCTGGCTGTAAAAATATTTGCATGGGATGCTCTAAGGACAAATTTGATTTTATTAAATCCCATTTAATTTGATGTATTGTATCAAGCCACCTTTAAACAAATGTTAAACTAATGAAACCCACGAAATACCTTTTTACATAAATTGCTGGTAGTGGGTATCCAACAGTGACCTTTGAATTCTCGCTTTCTATCGTGTCTTCTACCTTCATTGGGTTTCTGATATGATATGATATTATAATGTAAATTATTTAATCGGGGACTTTGTATAGCTATTCTGGTAGCCTTTGCAACCACTGAAATCAGTTATTGTAACCGAGGGATTAATAAACAGTAACTATAAAAACATAATGTAATTTTAACGAAGTAAACCTTGTTTTCACGTTCACTACCCGAACCCGATCATTGCGAAATCTGTCGACAATAACCTCAATTACAACGAAAGTACACATGCAAATTTAACTGCAAATATTTAATTATTCAACTTGATTATCGGGGAAACAATTACAAAAAACATTTTTAAACACTTTAAATTCAATAAACAGCTTGTTAAGTCACTGTAAATTACGAATTAAACAGAGTGATTACATTTAAACATAAATGTGGTTAGCAATGTACGTTAGGTACTCTCTGAACTAAACTTCGGTTAATACGATACGTTTGAAACAAATTGGATGTTGAACAATCCTATAAGATAGACTTTGTTTTGTGGTGCAACCCACATCCTGTATTATTACACACAATGTTCTAGGCTGCGGTCACTGCAGAGAACGTCTTGCCGCAAATGTTGGTGCAGTGCACAATTTAATAAATCTATTGCGAGTTCTTTTACTTTTCGAATAGAATAAATTGTTTTTCGCACATAGACGTTGCATTAATCTAGATGGGTTAGTTTCATGGTGGTTTGAGGGGAAGTCAGGATTTTGTTGGATTTTGGTACAAACAGGCTTTGAAATTAAAACACCTGAAACCACGAAAACAAACTTTGTGTGTTTACCAAAACCCTCGTTTATTTACGTCATCATTTGCGAAAGACTTCACCTTAGGGTTACCATACACCTGAATTATGTCTCCCCAGTTGGTTTAACCACAATGGGGCATTTGCGTTAGATTGTCTGCTAGTAATGCGATGCGAGCTTATAAAGGAGCTTCTCTATACATTAATGTAAATAGAGGTCGGGAAAATTTTTAGTTTCCAGTGAACAAGTACAAGCATTTTATGATAACGAACCACAGAGTCGACGATGGTAAATATGTAGGAGGCTAATGAACTAAAAGTGATGTTTCCTATTTCGAATATTTGCGATCATGATCGTTATGCTAACGAAGGATATCAATTATTAATGTTACGAAGGAAAACACACACAAAATGTTTAATTTTCTGTACATGTGCCATAATAACAGTTTTCTTCGTGTAACGATCATACTCACATTCACGGTTCACTATTTTGTTCGTTCTCATCTCAACCTCCTTCAAAACTTTCTTGGATGTTTCGATTTAAAATGAAGCCTGCCACATATTTTTCAATTTCCTGTAGATATATTTGACGCAAAGTTGTTTTCCTATTGGAATCCGGGACACGCGTGGCATCGGTCCCCACTTCTTGGGCTCCACTGTCGTCGAGCATATCAACTTGAAAGTTCTTATTCTCGAGTGGTATAATAAGTGTTGACGATGATTTATAGCGCTGATTAAGTCTGCCGTTATCAGAAAAAGTTAAGCGTTTTATGGTTAGAGTTGGGAGGAAAGCCTATTAAAAATGGCGGTGTGCAGTTTTTTATGCGAACTTTTTACAAAAGTTTTTGTCAAGTGCGGAAAATCTTATGTAGGAGGGCTTATTAAACTCTCTCTCTTTCTGCCTGGGAAAAGTATTTCTGAAAAACATGGGCTCAAATAAAAAGGTCGTAGTAAAAACGGGTGTGTTTTATATTTTCGTCACGAGGGAAGTTTTGTAATGAGTTTCACGACTTCCGCGATTTCACCGAAAGCCAAAACCGATTATAAATACAAATATTATTTCACCCCAACTTCATCCGTTTAAATCGGTATTTATTTGCCTAAGTTAAATTATTATTGCAATGCCGAATTCTACTTGAAAATGTGATTTTCAAATAAACAATTCAAGTACAGCAATTTCCAGCAATTTGTGCGGCGTGTTCAATTTCTTCACATGTCTTGATCTACTTTATTAGTGTTTATACAGAATTTCACGGTTGCACTTTGGATTTAAATAACTTGTTTTGAATTAACACTTGAATTGGTCGCTGTAATCGCGTCGTTGTTATCACAGTAAGATCTATTTGGCAGTCTTGATGCGATTTAGCATTAAATACAAACAAACTTAATTCATCTAGAATTTCTTACAGTACTCAAAAGCAATTAAAATATCGCCAAACGACTTCTTGTTTCACTGACACTCTATTAGTTTCAAAAGCACTCGTCTTTATTTGTTGTTTCTTCAGGTATTATTAAAGCAGCGAGATGAGATTCAAAGTATTAAAACAATTCTCGGCTGTGCATATTTTAATCCTTACAATTACTGAAGACGAAAGTTTCGATGAGATTAGTAAACAAATAACAAAAACACTAATCGTAAAGTAAAGGTTGGAATCTGCTTTGAGCGCCATTTGGAAGTAGAATAATAGCTAAGTTGCGTTACGTTTAAATGAGTACGCCGTGTAGTTTGTTAGCTTTTAGTTGGCTTATAAAACTCGTTGGGTGTTACCCGTATATGGCCAGACTTATGTTTAAAGTGGATAAAAATATTACAAAATTTAACAAAAACACAGTTTCCCCGGAAGTTTAAAACTTTTAATGTTGCTTAAGGCAATGTGGAAGTAGCACTTTATTATATACTTCTATTTTTCTTTTATCTCCGCTACTACGTTGCAGTCCTTTACTTCACACTCTTCATCGGACCATGCTAGAGGGGTTATAAATTAGTTCTCAATAACTTACTAAAGCTTCATCCACGCAATTTTTGTTTCATATGAAAACTCAAAATTTTACAAATAAAAAGTATGTTTAATAATTTAAAAAATATAAAATTGGTATTCTTTATCAAAAAATCTAAGGGGCCTAGTTGACTAAGCAGGCTGGACTTACCACGGTCCCAAATTGTAATGATTTATAAAATCTACAAAATGTACTCTAAATTGAGAAGTGAAGATAGTATAAAAATAGAACCGTAAAGTGCCACTTCCGCATACCCTACATAAGCCTGTTTTGTTAGTTGTTCAGTTAGGTATTAATTTCTTTTAGTATTGAGATAGAAAAAGTATGTGTCGAATGTCAATCTGTTTCCCATGTTTTGTTTTAATTTTATTTGTTTTATTGCGAATTGCCAAACTCTACCGAGTCAGGTATAAGCAGCTGATGACTTATATCCCTTGGCGTATTTATATAACTATACTCAAACCGTGTCCTACTTTGCCCAGTACCTGAGCGAGACCCTTTCATTTCCTAGGGATTATCCATTGATTGCAAGCCGAAGTGAATGTAATTAAAAGAAGGGTCGCTCAGGTACTGGGCCAAGTAAGACACGGTTTGAGTATAAGTGAATTGATGTTTGATGTGTTGTGATTAAAATGTTGCCTCGGTGCTATGATGGTTAAAGTCACCTACTATACGTGTGGCTTAATTTTGTCTTTATTGACTAATATTTTCTCAAATAAAATTTGCTTGAAAAGGAAATCTAACCCTACTTATTCTGCAATCTTACTGCCTTTACGTTATTTGCATTTTTAATTATACTGATTTTATTTATTTCACCGTTGCTTTGATGATAAACTCGTATTATCGTTTATAAGAAGCAAGTAAAGTTTGCGTAATGTTGGAATGTGTTCTTGTCTGAAAGGCAAATTAAACACGAGGGTAGTATAACGTTGCAAGCCGATAACCTCAGTCTGTATAGTTTCAACACCAAAGTAATAGCCATTAATTATAAACAGAGCCTTTTAGGTGGTTTTTATATCAAACTTAGTTTATGATTGATGGCGACATTATCAACTTGGCCCAACAAAACGCTTCTCTCGCCTCGCTAAAGAGCGGGCTACTTTGGAACTGTAAGGTAGGTCTAGGTAAGTCACACGTTGCTGCGAGGGTGAACGAGAGCCCTTTGAGCTGAACCCTCTACCGGAGGTGAAATATTCACACGGAGGACTCTCGATTCAGATTCAAGTCTCTCTACTCTACGTGTTACGTACGTCGAATCAGATTCGGCGGACTGAAACTCGAACGAGTACTTGATGTACTCAAACTCAGAGTGCAACTCGACCTGTGCAGTGCGGCTTAAGATATCGATCTTCTGCCATTTCAGTGAGAAAAAGGGGAAACTTTTGAATTTATCGGTATTTTT
>JAMZAV010007362.1:0-30234 GCA_024449915.1 Sweltsa coloradensis | reverse complement strand
CCCATTTTTAAGTAGGAAGTATAGTATAGTTTTTCTTCTCGCATTTGGGTTTAATTCTGCCGGGGGCGGGTTTTTCTCCTTTTCCCCCCTTCATCTTGAACCTTCAGTCATCACAAACAGTTACTAAAAACAAGCCATGCAGCCTCATTTGTGCTGTCTCACTGTTTCAGTTTATTTAGAACTAGAGTAGACAGTTGATAATAGACCTGGTCTACATCGTAAGCAAAGGCCACATACTCATTTAAATAGCTAGAGATAGTTGCCATGTCTTGTACAGACCTCAGACTATGTGAGTATTTACAACCACTACTGTAGCCTAGGTAGTAGGCTTAGATGACAGTTGACTAAAAGTATTAGGCCTATGCCTTGCACTATCTAGGCCTGTGTTTGCCGTAGCCTGCAGGCAAGCCTACTTGCTTTATGTTCTTGTTCACAGGGCCTAGATTAACAAGCCACGGATAAACATCTAATAAGGTGGCAAAGTGTGTATCGAAATTGCATCAGGTAGGCCTACCGGTACCGCATAAATAGACCAACCACAATCTTGTCAAGATTATACAAGATCTTGCAAGTTCTTGGCAAGATCTTGTAAAATCTTGGCAAGATCTTGGCAAGAAAAATACAGGATCTTACAATAGGCCTACAATCTTGCCAAGAACTTGCCAAGATCTAGCAAAGATTTTTCACCAGGGAGGCCTACACCGGTAGGCCTACTATCTTTTAATTTACGCCGGCATCTTTTTAATAAATAATTAACGGTATTTCTGGGCAAAAGTGGGCACTGATGGTAGGAAATTATTTTTGCTCGCTAGGTGCGTGACAGAATCTATACTAGGAAAACTGCCAAAGTCGTTGTTAGACGAGTGAGTGAACAGGTGATTCTCAATACACTTAACTCACAAGATACAGTAATAATCATGACTGGCACAAACGACGTGGACAAGGATGCCAACAACATAAAGACTGCCCTACGAGTCCTGAAGGAGCGACACTCGCCCTGCCATAAAATTGTGTTTGCCTATCCCACCAAGATATGACACAAACGACAAGGAACTCATGCAAATCAACGCAAGAAGAATTAATTCTTTAAACTAGGAAAACGCTAAAGTCCCGCCGCGTTGATGGATGAGCGTTTTTTGTAAGTTTTTTGTTTGCGTTTTTTGCGTTTGTTTGCACTTTTCCTTTGCAAGTGCTTTTTGAATACATTGAAGGTGATTGTTGTCAAGTTTCTATTGTTATTAGGCCTACTTGTTATTGGTATTATAAACCCAATAAAACCTCATATTTAAACCTTTATTTCTGTGAATCTGGCTAACTTTTTCAACTTTTTCTTTCAAAAGGTACTACATCACCATAATCTTAATGTCCATATGAAATCTGAACGTTGTAGCCCCACCCGTTTGGTCAGAATCGGCCCAGTGTGACGAAAATATCGCACTAAAAATTGAAAAACTTATATTATAACCTTTATTTCTATGGATTCTGGCTAACTATTTCAACTTTTTCTTTCAAAATGTACTACATCACCATAACCTTAATGTCAATGTGACATGTGAACGTTGTAGCCCTACCCGTTTGGTCAGAATCGGCCAAAATGTCACGAAAATATCGCACTAAAAATCGAAAAAATCGTAAAAGTACGATATTCATGAGAAATATTTCTTCGATTGTACCCAAAAACAATACACCTCTAAGTTCAGAGAAAACGAAGGTCCCCTACAATTTTCATCAAGATCGCATAAGCCGTTTGCCCGGAATCGAGCGAACAAACAGACAGAAAAAAAAAAAAAAAAAAAAAAAACACCCGAGCTAAATTTTTTGGGGGGGCAGGAAATTGAAGTCTTCGCTTCGCTCATCCAATTACAAGATCAGAACCTATCTCTCGAACGTACCGAACACAGTTCTTCTAGATTGCGATGACATCTTTACAAGGCCAAACTTCACAAGACACGGCCTCCACCTTAATCTAAGAGGGAAGCAAGAACTATCAGAAAGGCTAGCTTCGACCATCCGAAACAAAGATAGTCCTAGTCTCAGTGAATTAACTAAGGTAATCAGGGAAGTTACGACTTCTTCCCCCCAAAAGCATGACTGTCTTTGCCCCGGACTACCATGCCCGGTGCAATGGAAAGCTACGGACAGCGATTTCCCTTACTCTATCGACTCCTTGTTAAAAAGAATTGACAAAACCCTCAATACATTTTTGACTCCTCCCTTATTACCGGTACCGCTTCCGAAAGAACCGGTCAAGAACCCGGACAACACGAGTAGGCCTATCGTCACACCTCCACACAAGAGCTTGCCAGATGTAGGAAATGCACCTTATACAGCAAGCAGAGTTGAGGTGATTTCGAGGTGTCACCCAGCCGTCATGAAACGTGATGTGAACTTGAAAACTATCAAAATCGAGGGGATTTAGGTAGGCCTACGGTACCTGACAAGTGACAACACATGCCAAATTTGGTTGGTGTACGAACATTCCTTCTTGGTGAAAAAATGACTTGAAACATGCTCAAAATCACTTTAAGGATGTTAGTTACTACTACTGACTACTGACTACTGTCTAATTCGTCAGTTTCAATTGCCCAGCGATTCTGACCAAACGGGTGGGGCTACAACGTTCATATTTTACATGGGCATTAAGGTAATAGTGATACAGTTTCTTTTGAAAGAAAAAGTTGAAAAAGTTTGCTGGAAGGCTTCCAAATACAGGTTTCAATAATAAGCCTTAAATACAAGAATATAATCAACAAGTAACTATAGTTACTTGACAATAATCGACTAGGGCCTAGGCCTACATTGTTTACAAAAAGCATGTCTTTGGACCACTAAATATTTTACATCCTATTGTTAATTGGTAGCCTAATACCATAGAAATTAAATCAACTTTGATAAAATGATTATATTTTAACAAATAATCTTGCAATGGAACTTGAAAACGTAATGAGATCACACACATAACAAAAACTTGTAGAAATACAGCCAAACCTTACACACTCAAAAGAAATGAGATCTAAAAAAGGGCCAAGCTCATCTAGGGCCTACCCTTCCACATTTGCGCATTCTTAATTCATAATCATACAGTGTCCCATAACAGCATCCTTGAAAAGCTTGGCAAAATAGAATTTGCATGTTATTACGTTTAAATTAATTAGAAAAAAAGAACTTGGATGAACTATTACGTTTAATTTAAATTAATAATTGCAAATTCTATTTTTCCAAGCTTTTCAAGGATACTGTTACGGGACACTGTACGTTTATGAATTAAGAATGCGCAAATGTGGAAGGGTAGATGAACTTGGCCCTTTTTTAGATCTCATTTCTTTTGAGTGTGTTAGGTCTGGCTATATTTCTACAAGTTTTTGTTATGTGTGTGATACAATATACATGAATCAACTTAAATGCAAATGTTCCCGGGTAGGGCTACCTACTCAACACATGACTCGCAAACTCTTCTAACAATGACTTTGGCGAATTGGCATTTTTCTAGTCTAGTTGGCTAAGGCTCCTTTATACCCGGAATGCTGGAGACCCGCAGGTTCAAACAACGGTCGTGATAGATTTTTTATTTCTGGGTTATTGTTTTATTTCTGGAAAATTATAGAACACGTTTTGAAATGCATAGCCTACAATACTATGGACAACATAGCCAGTACGAAATACGAGTAGGGGTAATGATTGCAAAGTTGATACGGTACTTGGTGCGGTCCAACTTTTTGATAACGTAGTGTTTTTCTCCAATAACAACAATAAAAACCAACTTCAAATGATGTGGGGTCTGTATTTTATAAATTGAGCTATAATATTAAAATTCACTTACATGTTAGGACTACCTACATTTTATTTCTGTTTTTTAAACAAAAGTAGTCCAAAGTAGGGATGGTATGTGTAAACGTTTTGGCCTACACGTGTACCGTTTTTTCGTGATCGGTAAATGTTTTTATGTAATTACTATTTTTATCCTGTGTGCGACCCGCCGAACGATGTTTTCCTCGTGAGTCAATTTAAGCGCGAGCGGCGAAATAGTCTTCTATTTCAACCCCTTCTCCTATTCACCTCGAGGCTCGATTGCGTTGAGTCATTACTTGTTTCGTTAATCTTCAATAAATATTCTTACGCCTACTCTGTAGTTGATCACGTCATTTCAATTGCTCTGTGTAGTGTGCGTCCGGCCACTGGCCTGCAAGCGGCACGCGGGCAGTGCACAGAGCAGCAAGCGCTACGTCAGCCGCCTGACTACTCTCCCCCCCCCTTCCCATCCATCCGACAACTCGCAAATTATACGTCTTCTCGACTTGTAGTGTTGTCTTCCGTAGGCCTACTCAATAAAATTCAAATCAATAGGGACTCCGGAAGGGCTCTTTATTACTTGGTGCTTGTGGGGGTCACTTATTATGCAGAAAACAAGTAATGTTTGTAGAATATATGTCAGTATAAGGGTAATTTGACGGAAATGTTATTTTTGTATTAAATTTATGATTTCCTTTTTCTAACTGAATATTATTATGTATTTACTTGGTTTTTGGCCGCGGAAAGTAGTTTCTGGACTTATTTAATCACTTTTAGTTTGCTTAAATCGGTTGTTTTGGTACTAGTTCAGTTAACCACAGATAATAGAGTAGTCTAACTTTTCAACACTGTTTTTCCAAAGAAAACAATAAAAAACAACTTCAGATGAAAATAAATGAAGAACTCATTATTTACGATTTATTTTTACTAATCACTCTGAAAATATACCAATTATATAGAATAATGAACACAGATTGAACACAAACACTCGCTCATGTCACTGTCATTGGTCGCCATGTTTGTATTTACGTCTTGATTTTACTTAGCTACTAGGCCTACCAACCTTTTTCACTAAAATACTCCACCTACAAAGCCTTTAACGTCGCTATTTTAAATATAAATGACTTTCACCACAAAGGACTTTCGTTTAAATAGCGACGTTAAAGGGTTTAAAGTTCTTTTTTGTTACTTTAACAAAAAAAAAAAACGTGATGGTTCAATTTTGGATTTTTTTATTATGTTCTTGTAAGGTTATTTGCAGTGAGCACAACATCTCTGCAGGTAGGCCTAGACCTATAGGCCGCGTCACTCCTCGCTACGTTTTGTCATGTTTTTTTTGGAAATTGCCGGTAAAAGTGGGTTTCCGCGTGTTTATTTTTAATTTACTAGAGATTTTGCATGGTTTTGAACAACAACAAAAAAAATTGGGGCAAAATTAGTCATTCCGTCATACTACCCTTGTTCCACATATATATCTATCAAAAACTAAAAGACACACAGATATAGCGCCTGTAGACGTAAACGTGTACACGTGTTCACGCTTTTTTTGAGTAGGGTGTAAACGTTTAGTGAAATACACGCTTTTTGACATCCCTAGTCCGAAGTTATAAGTAGCGAGGAGTTGCCCGGCCCTTGGCTGAGATGTTGTACTCACTGCAAGTAACCTCACAAGAACATAATAAAAGGATCCAAAATAGAATCATCACAAAGTCACAAAGAATTTTTAGGTATGGTGGAATTGGAATTAGAAAATGCTTAAGTGTTAGTAGTAGGAGATTTTAACATTGATAAGGCTACAGTAACATCTTATATCAAGAAGTTACAAGACATTGTTAATAATTGGTATATTTTCAAAGTGATTAGTGAACAAATTGTTAATAATGAGTTCTTCTTCATTTATTTCTCACAACTACTACTACTACTACTACTAAGTACTACTACTACTACTACTACTACTACTACTACTTCTACTACTACTCTACTACTACTACTACTACTACTACTACTACTACTACTACTACTACTACTACTACTACTACTAACTACTACTACTACTACTAACTACTACTACTACTACTACTACTACTACTACTACTACTACTTACTACTACTACTACTACTACTACTACTACTTACTACTACTACTACTACTACTACTACTACTACTACTACTACTACTACTACTACTACTACTACTACTACTACTACTCGGGTCTTGACTCTCGTCGAGGACGGTTGATTCTAGTGAGCTCTCGCTATCGTTGTTATTTGCGCGTATCTGTGTGTAATCTACGCGAAGTGAAATGGTGGCGTGTGCACTGTGTAGTGATTTGTTACCCAAGGATGGGACATATGCAGAATGTATGGGGTGCGATGGTAAGATGCATTTTGATTGCGCGTCAATAAGTGCAGATACTTACCGTTCTATGTCAAAAACCAGAAAATCGGGTTGGCGTTGTGAAACTTGCAAGGGGAAAGATGGTGGAATTAAGAAAAATGTTGACCTGGATGCATTCGAAAAACACTTTGCGGAGCTTAAGAGAGACATTGAGAAAAGTCAACAATTTCTGTCCGAGCGCTACGACGAGATGTTTGTTGAAATTTGAAGAAACCAATGCAGCAGTAGCCGGGATGAAGAAAACTATTACTAGTTTAGTTGGAAAAGTCAAGGAAAGAGATGAAACAATAGAGAATCTAACTGCGCGGCTGAATCATCTTGAACAGTACGGGAGAAACTGCAATATAGAGATAGCTGAGGTGGAACGTCGGGAAGATGAGTGCCTTGAAAGCATTGTTGCTGACGTCGGTAGCAAACTCGGCATAAGTCTTCAGGAAGAGGACATCGACGCCGTCCATCGCCTTCCAGCTAGGGATGGTAAAATACCACCTATAATTGTACAGTTTATGTCACGTAAGAAAAGAAATGAGTTTATTTCGAATAAAAATAAAGTTAAAATTACAAACAGCGACCTAATGGCAAAAGGCAACAAGGAAAGAATCTTTATCAACGAGAACCTTACTACATACTACAAAAATTTACTATGGCAAGCCAAATCCGTCGCCAAGAAAAAGGGTTACACGTACGTGTGGTTTAAGTTTGGTAAAGTTCTGGTCAGGAAAGACGAGAACAGCCAAGTCATTCGTATTGCTGCCGTGTGTGATCTAGATAAACTGGTCTCGTTGGTCTAGCATCGCTTATCTATGTGAGTATTTTGTTTGTTGACGTTGACGTTGGTCAACTCCCGCAATGGCTGACGAGTTCGAGAACAACTTGTCTTACGTAGAGGAACTAAAGTTCAACATTGTTGATGATAACGCGGTAAATGCGTTTCAAAATAAATTTGTTTGTGTTAATTTTAACATCCGGTCTTTCAGAAAACATTTTGTGGAATTCACTGAATATATGGCACCGTTAATTGATGTAGTAGACGTCATTATCTTAAGTGAAGTGAATATTAATCAACATGAGATACATTTGTACTCTATTGACGGATATAGTGTGTTTCATGCTCTGCGCGACAATGTACGAGGTGGAGGAGTCATTGTATACGTTAAAGATGGGCTACAATTTATAAATGTGAGAACTCATTTTAATTCGTTTTGAAGGCTTGGAAGGCACTATTACAATAGATGGAAATAAAAACTTATTTATTTGCAATATACAGACCGCCTAGCAATAACATAAATGACTTTTTAACAGAGATTGACTTTTTGTTTCATGATGTTGGGGATAACGTGCAAGTATTATACCTAGGTGATATTAATTTAAATTTGCTGGATACAAATGCGTATGTGGAACAATATGAGACAATAATGTCAAAATATGGAATGAGGCGTTGCACATACGGTGAAACAAGGGTTGAGAGCAGGCTTCAATTGTTTACAGCAACATGCATCGATCATAGCTATGTGCGATTGCAAGATCAAACTTTAGAGGTCACTTCGGCAATTTTGCAAACAAAAATATCAGACCACTATATAATAATGCTAGGATTTGAACAAAATTCATTACGTAATCATGCTTTGGAAAATGCTAAAATTGAGTCAAAAGTCCTAAATGATAGAAAGGTGACAAACGCTTTAAAGAATGTTGATTGGGGTAAATTAAATAATTGCGATGACCCATGTGAGCTATATAACAAGATAAGTGATATTTTTAAACGTGTCTATGATGACGCTGAGGAAATAAGAGTTAGTCATAACTTGAAGCATAGGAATGGAAAACCTTGGGTAACTATGGATTTAAAAAATTTAATGAAAGAAAGGGATAAGTGGTTTCGAAGATGGAAACGCTCAAATAACAATATTGAATACAGAAATATGTATAAGCAACTGAGAAATACTATAAATAAAGACCTTGATAAAGCGAAAAGTAATTTTTATAAATTGCGATTTATTAGGTGTAAAGATAGCATTAAGGAAACATGGAAAACAATCAATTGTGCTATTGGTAAGAAGCAAAAAAACGCTCCTGACGAAGTCATATCAAAGTATATGGAGAAGAGCTTTGACGCTAATAATATAGTTGATGGTTTTGTTAATTCCTTTTCGGATGAGGTGGAGGCTATAAAACACGACTGTGCAATAGAGACAGCCACTGCTTGTGATGATAATGCCTTACAATCTATGTACTTTAAAAAAGCTACTCCCAAAACAATAAGTGATATTATACTCAATCTAAACAGTAATAAAGGTCCGGGCATTGATAGGATTAGAATGAGTGACATTAAATTAATTTCTGATCAAATAAGTCCAATTATTGCACATTTAGTTAATCAAATATTTTAAATACAAGATGATACCGGAAGGTTTAAAAATATCGATTTTTGAGGCCGATTTACAAGAACGGTGATCATATGGCATTTAACAATTATAGACCGATTGCGATACTGCCGTCATTGAAAAAATTATGGAAAGGTATCTAGCTGATCAACTTATTTCCTATATGACAAACTTTAATATAATTGATCGACGTCAATATGGTTTTCAAAAAAACAAAAGCACAGGGAGTCTTCTGGCTGATTTTTCCGACCTAGTTTTCAATGCATTAAAATAAAAATTTGCATGTGGGGGTAATTTTTATAGACTTTTCAAAAGCGTTTGACACCTTACTTCATAGTAGACTGCTGAATGCTCTTAGGAAAATTGGAATACGAGGGCCACTACTAGAATTATTTAGGAATTATTTGTCAGAAAGACGTGTGACTGTTAAATATCAACATTATTTTAGTAAATTAAACAAAAGTTCATCTGGTGTGCCCCAAGGCTCCATTTTAGGTCCATTATTATATCTTGTTTATGTTAATGACATGTTAAAGTTGGTCAAAGATTGTTATATTTTTCTTTATGCTGACGATACTGTAATTGTTGCTATTCATAGAGTATTTGAAATTGTAAACAAAATGCTCCAAATTGACTTTTTGAATATTTTAAGATGGTCCCATGATAATGGTCTAACTATCAATTATAAAAAAACAAAGGTCATGCATATTCATTCACCTTACACTAGTGTTAAAAAATTAAACATTATTTTCCATAATTATGCCTGCCTACACAGAAACTTCCGAAAGGGTTATGTTTCGAGTGATGATGACTCATGCGGGTGCCAAAGTGTTTAGATAATACATTCGAACACATATATCTAGGAGTGATAATTGATGGAAATTTTAAATGGGACAAACATATTAATAAGTTAAGCAGCAAATTAAGGTCAACCTTGTACAGTATACGTGTTCTTAAACCATATGTAAGTACTAGCGTTTTGGTTACGGTGTATTATGCACTGGCAGAATCTTTAATACGATACGGAATATTGTCATGGGGACATGCTACGGCTTCTTACATAAAAAAGGTGGAAAATTTACAAAGGTCAATTTGGAGGGTAATTTTTGGAGAAAGAACTAGTGAGTTTTTAACAGCTTCAAAACTGCATTTTTATGTTTTTATGGTCACTAATTACTTCTCATCAGAGTACAAAGCTGTATCTCATCATGACCATAAAACAAGAAATAAGTTACGATTATTGATACCTAGTGACATTTATAACAGGTACGGAGAACAACAGAAAGCTACCTAGTGCCGTCCTTGTTCAATAAATTGCCAGAAGACCTAAAGCAACTAACAAAATGGTGTGAAATAAAAAAACAAATAAGGAAATGGTTATTAGAAAATGAGATATAGAACCTAATGTGTATTTTGTATGTGAAGATTTGAATTACTAATATTTGATTTGTGTGTTTATACTTTGTTGATGAAATGTAATAATTTTTTGTTTTGTTTCAATACGAAGAGTCAAGACTTACAAAATGTTGTAAAAATGTAATAACAAATTACCCCACAGACAAGCTACTGCGTAGCTTTGTGGGGTTTGTCAATTCTGTATTTGTAATTTTTGATCAATAAAAGTTTTCTAAAAAAAAAAAAAAAAAAAACTACTACTACTACTACTACTACTACTACTACTACTACTACTACTACTACTACTACTACTACTACTACTACTACTACTACTACTACTACTACTACTACTACTACTACTACTTCTACTACTACTACTACTACAAAAAAAGTCCCGGTGCAGATGGTATTCGAATGAAAGACTTGCAATTATGTGCTGGAAGTATTAGTCCTGTAATTGCCCATCTCTTGAACCTGTCTTTCTCGTGGGGTTGTGTCCCGCTCCCATTAAAGCGCTCGATTGTTAGACCTGTTTACAAAAATGGCGATCACAAAGATTTCTCTAACTATAGACCTATTTCTATTTTGCCGTCAATAGAGAAAATAATGGAACGGTACGTGGCAGATTTGCTAATTAAATACCTAAATGATTTTAAAATAATTAATACAAAACAATATGGGTACCAAAAAGGGAAAAGTACAGGGAAACTGCTTGACGACTTCGCAGACATTGTAAAGGGGGCGTTAAACAACAACCTTAATGTTTTAACAATTTTTATAGATTTCAGCAAAGCTTTCGACACGTTGTTGCACAAACGATTATTGCATGCTTTAGATATAGTGGGAATATCGGGGCCATCATTAGACTGGTTTCAAGATTATCTTTCAAACAGATGCATGGCTGTTAAAGTCAATAATGTTCTAAGCAAAAATGTTGAAATCACGTCAGGAGTTCCACAGGGATCTATTCTGGGCCCTTTGCTTTACCTCATTTATGTGAATGACATGTTAAAGGAAGTAAAGAATTGCTTTGCATTTTTGTACGCTGACGATACAGCGCTGGTGATAGTTCACAAAAATCTAGAAATTGCTAAAAAGCTATTGCAGCGTGATTTTATAAATTTGTTGAGATGGGCTCACGATAATGGTCCTA
This sequence comes from Sweltsa coloradensis, assembly GCA_024449915.1. Taxonomy (NCBI): domain Eukaryota; kingdom Metazoa; phylum Arthropoda; class Insecta; order Plecoptera; family Chloroperlidae; genus Sweltsa; species Sweltsa coloradensis. The sequence goes on along the minus strand of JAMZAV010007362.1, from coordinate 19,115 downwards.
ACAATTAATTTTAAGAAAACCAAAGTGATCTATATACACACTCCCTTTATGTCCCATCAGAAAATAGAAATTGTGTTTCATGAAAACGCCTGTTTGCATGCAAATCATAGAAGGGGATTACTGTCAATAAATGATAATTGTATGTGTAAAAGATACCTAGAAAACGTAACAGAATTTACGTATTTAGGTGTCATAATAGATCACAATTTCAAATGGAGTTTTCATATTGAAAATTATGTAATCGGCTTAGATCAGCTTTGTATAGTATTAAAACTCTAAAGCAATATGTCAAGGGGGGTGTTTTAAAAGTTGTCTATCACGCTCTTGTAGAGTCTATAATTAGGTATGGCTTACTAGCATGGGGTGCTACATCCGGTACATATGTGCAAGATATTGTTAACATTCAGAAACGTATTTTTAAGATCATGTATCCTCACAAGTATGACATAAATGGTAATGTAGGTTTAATGTTTGTAAATGAACTACATGAATATATGATACTAACGAATAACTATTTTGACAAAGATTACTTAGCTGTGACGCAACATACATATGATACAAGAAATAGAGATAGATTTTTAATACCGGCAACCAGATACAACACTTATGGAGATCAGGAAAGAAAAATTATTGTACCTAAATACTTAAATACCTTACCTGACAATTTAAAATCTTTAAAATCTATGAATGAGGTGAAGAGGAAAATAAAAGAATGGATTATAAAAAGGGAATGAATATTATTGTCTATGATTTGTCTTTGTTTTTGTTTTTGAAGTTATGTAATCTTTGGTGGGGTGGTTATATGGTAGTATAATGTTTCTTATATTGTATACTATTGTGTTACTCTTTATTTTTTTAATGTTTTTCATTTTTTGTTATCTGAATTTATTGTATCACGACAAAATGAGAGTCAGAGATATTGTTTATATATGTTTTGTTGTTAAAGAGACTCTGCAGACAAGCTACGTAAGTAGTTTTGCGGAGTCTGAAATTGTTGTATTTTGTATTTTTTTCCAAATAAAGAACAATTAAAAAAAAAAAAAAAAACTACTACTACTACTACTACTACTACTACTACTTCTACTACTACTACTACTACTACTACCACCACTACCACTACCACTACTACTACCACTACCACTACCACTACCACTACCACTACCACTACTACTACTACTACTAATTGTTGTTACGTATTGGAGAAAAAACAGTAACAAAAAGTTAGACTGCACCAACTGAACTAGTAGGCCTACCGCAAAGTTTACTCAATCTCCGAGCGGAATTTTAGGTAACCTTGAGCGTGCAAGATTCGATACACCTTGGTCACTGCATGCAAACATAGTAGGCCCTACTTAATTAATTGATAAAAATTATTTGTTCAAAAACAAAAAACATTGTTGTTATATTGTAATGCGACATTCTCGGCCTATTTTCAATTTATTATTTATTGTGAATTTAAATCATAACGGATTTTGCTCAAAATGTTATCTGCATGCATATCTTGTACCAAATGTCTGTTTGAAATTTCAGCGCAATCTGTTTAGCCGTTCAGTCATTCTGCAGCGAAGTCACTCACTCACTCACAGTCCAAAAAACAGATCTTTTTCCGTTTGACTTGCATTTTGTTATAGGAAATCAATTTGTATAAACATATTTTATAGTCCTACTAGCTTCAGACAGCCTTCTTTAATACAAAAGTAGGTAGGCCTTGGTAACGTATTTTAATTGGTTTGAAAAAATATTTTCATTCATAAAATGAAGTTTAAAGTTTTCTTAATATTTTTGCTGGAAAAAACGGGCACTACCAGCCTTCATGATACCAATCCACCAATCACGTAGGCCTAGGCCTAATTATTAATAAAATAGGTAACTTAGGTATTTTTTTAGGTAAGGCTAAGGAGATAGGCTTAGGCTAGATCTTGGTTACGAAACCACATTTTGATATACGTAGGCCTTCCTAAGATTATTGTTTGTTCTAATATGATAAAATTAACTCTTTGAACATGTAAATAATATTACAACACTAGTTTTTGTCCGTGTATTTATTAATAATCAATAAAACATAGTTTTGATAACTAGGGAAACGCCAAAGTCGTTGGTAGACGAGTGAGCAAGCCATGTGTAGAGTACCCGGAAACATCCCATTTTCCTCCCCAAAACCTAAGGCTGAATCTAGCTTGCATGGGCATCTCCTCCACAGTTTATTAGGCTAGAGTGGTGCATTAGTCCTTACAGTGTTGACGCGCCCTTACTACAACTAGGCTAATCTCAAACCCCTCTCATTTATACTCATAATATATTAATGTTACCGAGTACTCAACACATGGCTTGCTCACTCGTCTAACAACGACTTTGGCGTTTTCTTAGTACCTATATTATGAGTATAAATAAGAGGGGTTTGAGATTAGTTGTTATAAGGGCGCGTCAACAATGTAAGGCCTAATGCGCCACTCTAGCCTAATATACTGTGGAGGAAATGCCCATGCTAGCTAGATTCAGCCTTAGGTTTTGGGGAGGAAAAGGGATGTTCCCGAGTACTCAACACATGGCTTGCTCACTCGTCTAACAACGACTTGGGCGTTTTCCTAGTATGGTTTCAGAGGGTGTCAACCAATCATGTAGTCGTTGTCGCCGTCTTCGTACTGAATGGAGGCTTTGACATAGTTTAGGTTAAGTTGATTTGGATTAAGGGCGCGTCAACTGTTAGTTTATAATACGCCACTCTAGTCTAGGGGATATAGGAAGGAAAACCCCATGCAGAACAGAATCAGCTACAAGTAGGTGAAAGGAAAAGAGGGGTTCTCACGTCGTGGTCGTCATCGTCTTTGTCATCGTTCGTGTCGTAATGGTCGTCGTCGTTGCGGAGGTCGTCAGTGAAGGAGGAGAGGTCCCCGACGACGACTGCCAGAGCTCGCCTCTCGTTTCGAAGAGTAATACTCTACTTACCAGCTGACGTTTGTGGAATGGAGTTCGTTTAGGCGCGAGCCATCTCTTGGCCAAATTTCCGCCTATATCTATAATCAAGACTTTCTATCGCATGACATTGACATTTAAGAAAACAAAAATCAAAACACGTGGTGATAACCACCGACTTGGTGATTTTTTATCCGCCACCGAAATCATTGTTTTTAATTTATTTTATATAACCATGGCTGTGGCCTTCTATACGTATGGCAAATGTAAACATTTGCAATCTAGCTTTAAATTTTTAAGATTTTTATTTATTGTAGGTTTAAATCGCAACGGATTTTGATCAGTTTGTTAGCAGTTCTCAGTTAGCTGGTAACGAATGTAGGCCTATGTTTAAAGTTTCAGCTCAATCTGTTAAGCCGTTCGGCCGTTAGGCATTGGACAGACAGAGTCACAACATTCACAGTGAGTGCTGTTTTTTTCGACCTTCGTTGTAGACTACGTTCGCTGCGCTCACTCGTCTAATAATTCTTGAAACAGAACTTCAACAACAAACCATTGTTGCATGACCAAAAGACTGTTGCTCAGAAAGGGATTTCACAGTTTATCTAGGCAGACGTGAATTATTCCATGGCATAGATAGAGGCTAGGCTGGTGACGTCAGAGGGCTTTTATATTAGGCCTACCTATATGAATGGTCTGGAAATTAAAATAACAAACTTTGGCCCTCAATAGTGACAATAGGCTATTTAATTTAAATTATTTATGCTAACATTATTGGTACCTACTGTATTAATAAATGAAGGACTATCTACTCCCTATAGGCCTACTAGAATCAATATTGGACGATCATGCATATTCCCTATTGACAATTGAGGGGCCGCGAGCATAAACCATGTAACTAACAAATAATCGATCTGAGCTACGAGCTGTCGCATGCGGCCGGCGCCCGGCCGGTAAGGCCGCGACACATTACTTTGGTTTAGTCTTAAGAAATTGTTATTGGTTGTTATGGTAACAAGAAATCCGATATCCTGATTGGTTAGTAATGTTTCAGTGGCCAGTCATAATGAAGTAACTCCTTTTCATTGGTCGTCGTATAAATAACAAAACGTCTGATTGGTCCGTCGTAAGAATTTTGTTTTTGTTATAACAATTTCTTAAGAGTCTGCAATAGCTTGAGAGTCGAAAACGTACATATTCTGGAGCGAAAATGTTGGAAAGTATTGGATCAAACGGAATCGGGTTTTTTCCTATCATTAGATCAAGACTTCAACTACACACGTATACAAGAACATTCTAAAGTTGTGTTTAATATTTAGCGCTAATTAGGTTTGCAAAGTATCGAAATCTCGAAATTGTCCTAGGCCAATCGATTTTCTGGAGCTAGTAGTACAGTGAATAATGAACAGATTGTCATCGGGTTTGATTTTTTTACGAGAGGAAGAAATATACTAGACACCTAACATCACCTGCCCATATTTCGCGTCAGTTTTTAGTATCTTTAAGCCAAAGTGCTCCTTGCCAAACCATCAAACAGAGGCGCAATGATTTTTTTAAATAACGCAATAAAAATAGCCTTTTCCCAAAATTAATTATAATTATTATGTACAAAAGTCAAAATTTTTTTTTTCACCCCGTCCCGAAAACCCTAGGCTAAAAAAAGCAAATTTTACTAACTTTTGGTTTGTTGTTTGGAAAAGGGGTCTAACCGAGAGGGGGTTCGACCCCGTAGCTTATATGGTCCCTGGTGTTTATTTAGGAAGGGGCGAGTAATTATTTTGGAATAAAAATATAGGCTTATCTATGTTTTGCTATATCTGTCTGCGCCTTTACAAATTTTTTTTTGAAAAAATCCTTCCGGAAAAGGACGTAATTTTCATTTTTTATAACGTAAGGTTTTGCAGCCTTCTTGTTTACCTGCAACCCCCAAACCAAAATTTACTTTGTTGTATAGGATTCCACATTAAATTCGACCAGATCTCCATCGTGAATTATTTTTTTTCTGTAAAACCCCAACCATTGAATAATGAAATTTTTTCATTTTCCTTGAAAGTTATTTTATGTTAAAACCTAAGTTATTCTTGGGAGAAAACCATAATATCGAAAAAAAAATTTCAGTGGGCCCTGCAACTGGCTAAACTTTTTGGGGGGGGGGGAAAAAGTGGAAGGATAAAACCACCCTTTGGGGATTAAATCAGTTGGGAAACTAACTAAACTAAAATTTGTCAAGTTAAGGAAACCCACGAAAGATGTGTTGGGTCCGCAATGAAATGGGAAAAAAGGGAAAAAAGAAATCAACCAGATTTAGTGATTACCCTAAAAAAACCCGTGTTAAATTTTTTTTTTGGAACAGTCCAGAATACAAAATCTATCTCGGGGGTATCAAAAAGTCCCCATTTGGAAAAGGGTGCTACCCCGCTAACTAGCACATTACTTCAAACTTGGTTTTTTGGTGCATTGTATTATCTAATGAGGGGGGTTTTCATACCCCCCGCAAGGTTTTTTTTTTTCGGGGTTGATTTCCAAAAAATATTTTACCAAAAAAGGCCCCATTTAATAAAATTAAAAATTATATTTTTTTGATTATTTTTATGAGAAAAACTTTTGCCCAAATGGTTCCCCAATTTTATTTTGAGTATTAGTTCCCAAAATCGGGACAATAATACCACTTTTTATAAAAATCAAATATTTTCTATCCAAAAAATTGATTAAAAGGGCCCCCCCTTGAATTAGAAAAAATGCCTACTAACGGTTGCTCATAAGATTTTTTTTTCCCTGTTCTCTATTTAAAATAAAATTTCCAAAACCGGGGAATACCAGGGGACCGTCTTTTTTCTTTAAAAACAAAACTTGCAAAAGTTTTAAATGTTTTTTCATTTACCAAATAACAACACCACTCCCTTTTTATAATTTAAACCTTCTATCCTACTTGTCCCTTTTGACTATCCCCAAATATTTTTCTTAAAAAAACTTTTTTCATTTTTGTTTTTTTTTCTCGTTGCCTGGCGTAAACGGGGGGGGGGGGGGGGAAGGACAACCCCGCCAAAACCCCTTTAAAATTTTGGACCGGGGAAACCCAAATTGTTTTTCATTATTTTATTTTTTGGCCCATTAAAATTAAAAAAATTTCCTAAAAAAGCTATCCCCCTTTTTTTTCCCCGCGCATTATTTCTTTACCCCTATAAGTATATTTTTATATTTTTTCTATATTTGTATATTAAAATTTTTAATTATTTTTTAAAATTTTATAATAATAATATTTATTTTAAATTTTTTAAAAATTTAAAAAAAAAATTTTTTAATTTTTTTTAACCCTTTGGCCCGGTTATTTTTTCCTTGCCCCCTTATCATTTTAAAATTAATGCCTTAAACAACATTATAATATTTATAATTATTTAGATTTAAAATTTTTTCAAACTCAAATTTTTTTTTGTTGTGAAAAAAAAACTCTTAAAATTCCCTGTAAAACCCCTAATTAAAAAATATTTGGGGGCATTTCTGGTTACCCCCCCAGCACCCCCCCCTCCTTCCAATCTTGCAGTGGCGGATCTAGGCATAATTGGGGGGCGTGATTTGGTGTCTACATGGGGAAGGGGAAAAGCGCCCGGGGGGGAGGGGGGCGGAACCCCCATTAATTGCGCCGCAGGCGAAAATTTTTTTGAAAATCGGTTTTTAGAGTGCATTTGGTGCGTCACAATAAAATAATTATTTTTTATTTTTTTTTTTTTTTAAAATATCATGGGGGGGCGATCGCCCCCCCACCCCTGATCCCCCACTGCGATCTTGTACTTTAACTGGAAAGACGAAAACCCCTTATATTTTTTTTTTGGATAAAACCACTGACTATATCCACGTCCCCCTTTCACTAGTCGGTGATTACTTTTGGGGTTTTACAAAAATTTTCGTCCCCGGTTTCCCCCAAAAAACAAGGGCTTGATAACCACTTGCTGCAAGAAAGTTTGCTCTCTAGTAACAATTGTCTTCTCCGTCTGTTGTAGGCCTACTAATCATAGACTTTCAAAAAGTGATCTTAAAAATTTGTTAAGGCTAATGAAAATGTCTCTTAGCCCACTTGCACCATATCGTCCAATCGGCAAAAATTACAAGTGCGCGAAAAATATTCAGTTATGCGAGAGATAAAAAGTACCTATATTTAGTAAATTTTTTACAGAGCTAGAGCTAGTGGTTTTGTTGCATTCTAGGCTCTCAAAAGATTATAATATTCAATCGAGATCAGATCCTAGCCAATCAACAAAAATCGAAAAAATTGTAACAAACTTTGTAATCTTTTTGATCGATAAAAGAAGTTTTTTTTTAACGGCCCCTATGAGGGGTTATTTTCGACAAGTGTATTGTTGGGACATATCGCTACTATGAGCGATAAGGTTAATGGGTTTTGATTTTCCCTTTATGAAAGAAAACCCAAAAAAAATCTTGAAAAAAAACTTTTCTGGACCGATTCCCGTACTATCTGAAAAAAAAAATGGTAATGGACATTTTTAGCTGTCTTTCGGGTCCTTCTAAATTTATTCAAAATTTTAATTATTATTTTTTTGGGGTATCATGATCATCATCATTACCCCATCGCCGTTCCTACTTCGGCAAAAAAAAAGCAATTTAAATGCTATTGACAAAATGCGGCAATTTTTGTAGTCATGGGTATAGTATTATGAATTTAGTTTTTAGGAGCACTCAGGTAAAATTTACGAGTATTTGCGAGAAATCTCTGAGGGCCATTATTCATTCGTTTTGTTTCTAAGAACATTTCTAGTCAGGTTCCCAGGGTGGGTTCAACCAAAAGACCTTTCGAATCTTTCCCTATAGGTACCTCTTTGGCAGCGGAGAACATACCTTTTTCCCAAAACGGTATTTTTTAACAGACGTGAAAAAACACGTCTATTTGGGGAATTAAAAAACGATATCTATCTATTAGTTTTTTTTTTTTTTTAAAAAATAAAGTATCAACATTTTTCAGTTTTCTAAAATGTGAAATCACAAAATTAATATATTATTCAGTCCGAATTCAAAGACTTTTTTATTTTGGGGCCTAAGAAAAACTACCGCTGGGCTGCGTGTTCTATGTCTCAGTGTCAACGTCTTTTTTTTATCACTTTTTTTAAACCCGTTTCAAAAAGACAACAAATTGAGAAAAGATATATTATTTTTTTGCCTACCGAAATTTTGTTTAAAATTGATTTCTTAAAAAAAAATAAAATTAAGGTTTTGTTTTCTTTAGTCTAAAACGCACATTTTCTCACAAAAATTTATAGGGAAGTTGCACATTTTCGAAAAGGCAAGTCCCCTAATCGCCTTCCAATTTTAACATCGAACTTTAGTTTGAAATGGCAAAACTAATCCTTGCTTTTTTGGGGTGCTATAGGCCAAATGTGAAGAGTTTTTTTTTTTTTTTTACAAGGAAAACTCATTTAAAAAAAAGTAGGTTTCCGAGAATTTTGATTTCACGGAGTATTTCTCCATAAAAGCGTGCAAAACAAACTCAAATATGTGTATCTCATAAAGTGACAAAAATTTTTTTGATGAAAAAAAATTTACGGAGGTGGTGTTTTAAAAAATTAATCGTCTACTTTTCGTATACTAAAGACAATATCGGGCTTATTAGTGTGTCTAAAATGTGTGCATTGTTGATTAGCGGTTTAAATAATAAAACTACTTTTAAAGTAAAATTCTATGTTCTAATCCCAAGAAAACTTTGAATAAAATCGTATGGGCAAAAGGTATAATTAACTACGCGGCATAAAAACTGTTGACAAAACCCGGTAATAAGGTTGTGTTTGTTTGTTTGTTTTTGCCCCATGCTTTAGCTACAGAATAAAAATAAAAAACTATTTTGAAAAAAATTTTAAGCGTGAAGACATCAAACAATTACAAAACCTTACATATAATTATTACTTTTTTTTTTCACTAATCAACTACAATGAACTTGGAAACTTTTGTAGAAAAAAAAAAGAACCAATCCGGAAACGTCAACCAATAATAAAAAAATAATGAACTAACCATTGTTCATTTGGAAAGTCACGAGTGCATGGTCCTATGTTATTCATATCATGTCATATTGGTATTTATTTTTGCAGTCGCAAACGATAACTAGAACATTGGCCGGGCGTTGAGTCGGGGAGTTCGTTATCTTATAGGCGGGGGGGGAGCTAAAACCAGTTGTCTCGTTATCTCTTTTAAACAGTCCCTCTTTGTTTTTTTTTAGCCCGCCCTTTTTACTTCCCGTCTTCCTCATCCCTCTGGATTGCCGCGACCTAGCATTTTCGTACTCTTTAAAACTAAAGTAAACAATTTAACATATTTCCATCCCCTTTTTTAAATAAAACCAATAAGGTGAAAGGGCCCTTAGCAAAAAGCCACGCGTAACTTTGCAAGCTATTACATATACGTTCACTGTGGCCTATCGTTGCAGATTATAGTAGTATAGTGTAGTAGTAGTAGTAGTAGGTTTTATTTTAATAAAATTTTCATTGTAGTTGAACCACTAAACCCCTGTAGAGGATTATTATAAAGGGTATTGGAAATGTTTAAAAATACAGTTAAATAATAAAAGATTACCATAGTAGGCTATATAAATAAACTAAGAATATAATACAATAAAAAAAAAAAAAATACGATTTAAATTAACTTTAAATTTTGAAAATTTAAGATAAATACTAAATATATTTTAAAATCCATAGGGCCCCCAGTCACTAGTCACTTGGGTTTTATTCCCGGACATATTGAATTTTTTATTGCAGTAGGGATCTTTGAAGGCCATATGTTTTTGTCTTTTAGGTATTCTTGAAAATGAGTAAATGCCTTTTTTTAAAAATTTATTTCAGCTTGGTTTTTTAATGAGTTTAATTGTTTATATTTTTTTTTCTTTTGGGAAATTTTTTGTAAAGTTTGGTTTATTTTTTGATGAATTTTAAATTTTAGGGTTTTTGTTTTTAGGGATTGTGTGTGTATATGTTTTTTTGACGAGTGTTGTGAGAATGGATGTCGCTGTTGAGGTATGTTCATTTGGGGTTTTTTGTGGGGTTTTTTTGTTGGGAAATTAGGAAGGTATTATACCAATAGAACGGCGCGACCACGGCTTCCGGCGAGCAAAAAAGTGTAACGCGCCTTACACGGTTTATGCTCGGCCCCTCAATTGTCATCACTTTTCTATAGGCCCAGGTAATTAGCCCCCACATAGGCCCACATTTTAGGGCCTAATGGTTGGTTTTTGTGCGCTAACTGAAACTCTTGGAAATAGGTCACATCAATATTTTTTTCATTTTTGATTTTGAAAAATGGTAAAAGTCATTATCGAAACATATTTTCGATAATATCGTTAACCAATAAAAATTCAAGCCTGTTCCCATAGGCCTAGTGGAACTCAAAATTATAAATGAAATTTTAAACAAACAATTCATGCCACTTTCTGCCCCGTCCTTCTGTGTTTTTCTTTTTTTTTGCCTCCCGCTGTCGGTAAGGTCGCTCCCAACTAAAATTTGGAGTAAGACACCTTTTGACCCTTCCCGCCCCAAACTAGAAATACAAATTATGTTTACGGAGTTTTCAACCAATTTTTGATATTTCAATTTCGATTAAAAATAATGTTATTGTGCATCCCTACTTTGAACCCTTTTCCCCCACACACACACACACCACCCACACACTTTTGTGGGGTCAAGAATGGAATTCCGGGTCCTGAAAACCCCGGCCACCCTGTTCTTCTACCAACGCCCGCTCTTGGATGTGGGTCCCTCTAATTCCCGTGACCAAAAGGGGACCCCTGCTTGACATCATGGTGAAGGGGCTCGGGATAAAAGGGTTCCGGCAGAGGGTCAATGGCCAAAGACCGAATCATGGAAAAACCTAGCCCCCCCACCACCTTGGGACTAGATTCCGAGGTGGTGTGGCCTTCAACAAGAACCGTCTAGTGACCCTTTTCCTCTTTAGCGGGTTTGGTCGCCCCCCGCCTGTGCCCGTGGTGCCTGGGGGGGGTCGGCCGTGGCAAATGGGGGTGTCCTGTCGGCAGGCCGACCCTGTGGCGAGGCCGACTCCCTCTCAGGGTTTTTCTCCGAGATTTTTATGTCGGGTTTTTGGCCCCCACAAACCTCCATATCGGGCAAACGATCTGGCCAATTCGTTCTTGTGTTTGGGCCAAAACACAATCTACGGTATAGTTGCTTCTTCAAGGAGGCAGGCGCCGGCTCCCTACGAGTGGTCCTGAAAGCCCCTCTGAAGTCCCACTCCTCAAGGGGTATTCCTTGGCACCCCTTGGGGGGGGATGAAGTGTTTTTGAGGCAAAAATGGTGGATAGAGAGGCCTCTGCTTTGTCCCTTTATGGGGAGCTCCTCTTCTGTCAGGCATGACCCCGTAAAAACCTTCGTTTTTTAGGACCCATGGGGGGTTTTACCCCCAACCCTTTTTTTGTTAATTGAATTTTTTTTCCTTAGTTCCCACTATCTAGCGGAAAGGAAGAACCCATAGGGTCTTCCTGTTATCAATAGCCTTTTTTTTGTTAAAAAATGTAATAACAAGGATAAAAAATAAAATAATAAAAATTTTTTGTCTCTCATTATATCTTAAAGTTGTTTTCCGTCAATTTATTTTCTTTTCGTTTCCGTTTTTGAGGGAAAAAAAATTTCCTTTTGGAAGCGTTTTTTTTCTCCCCATCGGTTCAATAAAATAAATAAAAAAATAAAAAAAAAACAAATAAATAAAACCCTTTTGGAATAACCCCGGGTTGGCCTAAAAAGGCCATATATTTTCCCGAGAACCAGGAGTCCTACAAACTAATTAAATTGTGATTTTTATGTGTAGATAGAGATGGGTATGAAAAAACCATGAACTGTGCTGGATCCCTTTCTGCTGCATGCCCAAATTTTGATGGTGGTGTCCCAATATGAGGGAACTATCAAAAAAAAGTTTCTTACCTACGAGCGGGGAAGCATTGTAAATTCAAGTTGTATCTATTGTACTAGAGGGGAAAGCTTATACACCATATGGATTCCCACTGGGTTTCAACCATGTTCTGCAAAACATTCTGCAAAGGCAGCCAGCCACCTTATGGCATGGTGGTATAGCGTGCAGCTCAATGTGGTGTTATAAGTAAAAACAGTACTGGGGATACCCCGGGAATAAGCTTTGGGGTTTTTTGGGGTATTAAGTTTAACTTACCTAAGTAGGTATCCTACTACCTATTTAAAATGGGACCTAAAAGGTTTGGGCCCCTGGTTTCATAGGGCCCCAGGCCAAAAAAAAAATAAAATTACAATTGTCCTTTTTTCTTTTTAATTTGAATCACTGTTTTTCCAAAAATAGTAGGTTATGGTACCCAGTACTAGTTTAATTTTTCCTTGCATAGCATGCAACCCAAAAACCCCTTTAAAAATGGGCAAATAATTTTTTTCTTCTTCCTACACTTAGGCTAACTACTTACCGGTGCATACTGCAATTCCCCTTTTTTCAATGAATCGTTTGCATAGGGAAGGATAGTACGGGCAAAACCAAAAAAACCCTGGGGTTTATAACTAAATTACTGACCTGAATGCAAACTTTTCATTGTAAAATTTGAAATTTTTTGTGATGGCTTCAGCTTTCTAAATTTTGGTTATGACTACTTGTCATTGAAAAAAGTTATCAATGCGGAAAGTGGTTTCTTTTTTTGGAAGTCAAATTTGGGGTTGGAAAAAAATCAAAAATATACCAAAAATTTTTGGTGAAGATGGTGTACCCCCTTTTTTTAAAGTTAAGGAAGTTACCGGGGATGTATTCCAACATGGGTTTCTATGCTGTTACGAAGAAACCAATTTAAAAACCCTTTAATTTTAGGCCCCGCCTAACGTAATTTCCATTTTTTTTTTTTTAGGCTTGGGCGTACTGTTTCCCTAATATCAAAAAGAAACGAGATTAACCCCAAAAAATCGGAAATCAATTTTTATGGCTCTATCTCTCTCGAATATTCCTACCAAGGAGTTTGCGTACATGAAGGCTCTTTACGATCGAGAATTCCAGTTCCCAAAACCATTGCCCTTTACAGGCATTGCGTTGTAAGGAATTGTCAAAGGAAAACCCCATGTGTCAGATTTTAGAGGGTTGGACTAGAAGCACTTTACTGATTAAAGACTTGATCGTAAAGTTTTGGGAACCACGGGGTTATTACCCGATTTTAAAAGAGTTTTTTATCATCTGACGATGTGCAAAGCCCATCATCATTGATTTTCCACAAATGGTACCACGTCATCTGATGCGGAGATGTAAGTAGCCCAAAGGGTTTTCGTAAAAATTGGTCTAGTACGGGACTATGATACCTACGTACTAAAGAGATGAGTCCCAAGTCAAATTTAAAAATTCATTAAAACCCACCTAGCCCACCTACTTTCTATAACATTAGGCCGCTATGTTAAAAGATATATGATTAGGGCTGTGCAAATGGTAAAAATGCCTCCCTGGGTACCCGTTGATCTTAGGGGGGTACCCCCAAAAAACGAAATTTTAAGATTTTTTTTTCGATTACAAAAAAAAATGTGAAATTTAGTAATTTACGTATTATTTGTAGGGCAGGGCATACTTTTTCACGCACTTTTCATAAAGTGAACATGTCGACGGTCCCGGGCGCCAAAAATGCTCGTTTTTTAAAGCCAGCTGTGAAAATGCACATTCATTAGGAAATGATGTTGCCGGAAAAGCATAAATATCTCCGCCAGTCCTTATCGGGATTACGATGATAGGGGTGCCGCCACGTGTTGGTGGGCGTCACTCACTGGGGCTCGACGGACCGGAAAAAACGGGGCGTTTAATGACGATCACTTACTGCCGCCGCTGCGCGCCGCGAGTCAAGCCGACCCGGGCCGCGTTTAAATTTAGCGGAATTTAAAAACGAAAAAGGTCAAAAAGGTACCCCCACTCATTTCTTACCCCGGGGGTATTTCAACGGGGGGTACCCGGTACCCTTTCACAGCCCTAAAAAATGATACATGTTATGTATTCTTAGTATCCTCCCATATAAGCTGTCTTTCTTTTTTCCTGCTATGATCCCTTCCATCTTTCCTCGGGCCCCCTTTTTCCCTTCTTTTTTCGTTTTTTTTAAATTTCCCCTTTTTTTTTTTTTTTTTTTTTTTTTTTTTTTTTTTTTTTTTTTTTTTTTTTTTTTTTTTTTTTTTTTTTTTTTTTTTTTTTTTTTTATTTTTTTTTTTTTTTTTTTTTTTTTTTTTTTTTTTCCCCAAATTTTTTGTCCTTTCAAAAATTTTCCAAAAATTTTCCCCTTTTTTTTTTTTCAAATTTTTGGTTTTGGGGGAATGGGGAAAAAAAAAAACCGGGTTTTTAAAATTTTTTTTCCCCCTTTTTTTAAACGGGGTTTTTAACCCCCTTGAAAATTTTTTTTTTTTTTAATAAATTTTTGTGGGCTGAGGCCTAGGTTTTACAACAAAAATCGTAGTTTTGTACTTATGACTGCCGACGAGAATTTAACAACAGTTTTTATTCTCACACCCGCATTTAAGACCCGGCACCATGTGTAACAGACAAGATGCCTTAATACAGCTGGACCCGGCACCTCCACCAAAATTACACACTTTTAAAAAAATCTGACTAATTTGTTAGCCTGTATTTGTGTAGGCTCCGAAAGTGATAACAAAATAACATTTCGAGAAAAAAAAAATTTCACGTTTACATGTTTAGGCTATATAAAACTATAAATGTTTAAACTCTACATGCGCGTTTAAAGTTAAACGTACCAACATTTACTTACCCACTACTTCTCACGGATTTAATTTCTGCTGCCAGTATTATGCTTTCCTCTCTTTCCCCCCCCCCCTAGTATCTATGCTTTCCCCCATGGTTCAAGTTTCCACTGCATACTTAATGATTGATACAATGGCTTACTTATGACAAATCAATTTAGTAACACTAAATTGTTAGTGGTAGTGATTGGACTGCTTAGGCTGATCTTGGAAAGGGGAAATTGTCTACCTGATGAAACTTCAGGATCTAAGGTTTCTCTTAAATGTGAAGTTAAATTTGAAGATTACTAAACGTCAGATTTCGTCACTGAGTTTCCCCGGTGATAAACTTCTTTGTCGAACCTGAGTATAAGCTTCAGATTAGTAAATTGGTACTGTAACCACACTTAAGAATAGACTACCTAGATTTAAAATATGGGTCTTTCCTTCTCACATCCACTAGTTTAGACTTAAGAGTAGTGTATGATAAATGACCTAATGGTAGGCACACCATTCAATCATAAACAGGTAGATCGTGCATTGTCCAAAATATATGATTCAGTGTTAGTTTTTAATCTAGTTGTTAATTTGTTTTTACTTTTCAGATTCTTCAACAGAGATGTAATCTGCATTCGAGATTTTTTCAAGAGAAGATTTGGTACCGAGAGCAGCTCGTATCCCACGTTTCAAGATCTTGAGTATGTACCGCACTTAGCCTAAAAGACTTAGAAAAAAAACAATATACCCTTATTTTGTAGTGTATAGTTTACATACCTAGTAGTTTTGGGTCTACAACTGCCTTCATTATTGTAAGGTAGTGTTGCCTCCCATTTTTTCTGTGCACTTTACTAGAGAATGTTCAAATGAACAGGGAATGCTTACATTGTCGTTGTCCTCCTTTGTAAATCAATTTTTATAACTGAATAGGATGGACGTTAAAAATATAAACAAATCTTTTCAATAGTAAACTTGCTGTTAGTTTTTGGGAAAAAAAATTTAAAAAATATTGCATCCCTTTAAAACGTCTTACCGATATTTGGAAATTTAGCTGTCACTTGTCTCAAAGCCTCATTATAAATATGGGTGCAGCAAAATACCATAGTAAAGGTTTTTGTTACTTTGGAGTACAAAACAAATTTACTTTGATTTGGCCTACACGTGGTAATAGCCAGGATGTACAATGGTCAGTGAACGGTTTTTCACATCTCCACCCCTAACACTGTTTGCGTATGGTTGAAGCACAGTATCAGGGGGTTCCGTGTAGGTAAATTTTTTTAATTCTAATTTGGATTTAAGTCCATCATTTTCTTGGTTTAAAAACGTGTATAAACTGTGACTTTGGAGCCATCCTATCAACGAGCTTGGGAGAAATAATTTGACCCAATTAAAAAAAATTTAATATACCCTATATTTTTATGATATTTGACTCGTAAAGAATTATGTTTTTTTTTTAAAAACTATTTTACCCATTCTTGACAGTATAATAACCTAGTTCTCATCTGATAAATTATTTATCTTTAAAAAGTTCTTATTTTGGGGAACTTGCCCAAAAAAGGGCAAGACTCAAGACTGCTTTTTTTTTAGACAAAAAAATAGGGAAAGGTGGGGAGGATCCTAAAACCCCTTCTCCCCCGCGTCTATCACAGGTGGTGGCTGTGACAAAATTGTCAATTTTCCTCATTTAGGAGGAAATCCCTGTTTTTTTGGTCCTTTCCCAAATTTTTGAGCGAGCGTAGCGAGCGTCTCCACTTGACTCTTAGGCTAATGTCTGTTTTTTTTTTTTTTTTTTTTTTTACTGCTTCGTAAAGGTCGCACCGTTTTTTTGTTCGACCTGAAATTTTTTAACCCATGTAAATACCCCCTAGGGGGGTTTGCTTTATATTTTTTGAAAAAAATCCGATTGTTGGTTATAAAAAAAAAAAAAAAAAAAAAAAAAAAAATTTTCCGATCGTTATAAAATTTTTTGCAGGGTCAAAAAACGTAAAAATTCTCTCCTATTTCCAAATTTTCAGCTAAATCGGTTAAGACCTTAAAGACTTATTGGTAATCATATTCGAAAAATGATTTTAAAAAAAATGAAGGAGGCATAAAGATACAAAGATACACTTAGAAGGATGACGTGAATTAGTACAAGCAAAGATGGGGAATGTATAAAGGTAAAATGTCAATGCCCAGTTGGGCCCTACAGTTTGTGGTGGGCCCTTTAGGGAATGTCGTACTGGGTCATTTGCAGACCGGTGCTCGCTCAAAACGCGTCCAACTGAGCGTTTCCTAGTTCTAATGTACATATAAAACTCTTTTTTTATTGTTGTTATTTTTACTAAAAATACTAAAAACCCCCTTTTTCAATACATATATTTACATTTTATGTTACTTTTATGTAGTCTTAACTCAAAAGTAACCTATCGGAAGAAGTGGTGTTCCATATTGGAATTTAACATGGACGAAGTGACAGCCAAAATTTTTTACTTTTTATTTAAAAAATAGCAAAATCCGTAAGGCCTCAGTTCAACATTGCTAAAAAATTTGGTGGGTGGGGCCGGGAAAGTAAAAAGGTTTTAAGTTTGCTTTACCCCACCTTCAGCAGGTACATCTAATTTGTTATTGTTTTTACAGGAGAAAGATGATTTAGACGAGAAGTCTTTTCAAGTGGGTTTTTCTCGGGAGATGCCAAAGATCTTGATGGGAAATGGGGTAAAGAGTTTAAGATTTGTTCAAGATGCGGATGAAAGCTCGGAAGTCTAAATGAAAATTAATGATGATGAGGTGAAGAACTTCGCCAAAAAGTTTAACCCTTTTTTTAAGAAGAATTTTTTAAGAGCCCAGAGCACAAAGATAAAAATTGAACTCCCCCAGGATTACGGTAATTGGTATCTCTAGAGAACCCGAGATTTCCACAGGCGACCGGCAACCTGCGAAAAAAGAGACTTTTTCAGAGACTCAAGGGCGAGAAAAGGGGTGAAACAAAGACGAGTCGGGAAAAACGTTTAGTGCTCGAGTAGGTATATGCGAGGCACGAAGTGTACGCAGCGTGTCCCCCGATCAAAGATTGACCCGGATATAAAAACTCAGTAAAAAATCTTTTATAGGCGAAACAAAGGCGGCTTTGGAACCCGGGTTTTGGGAAAGGTGAAGCCAGTGCTAAACGGATCAGCAGAGACAACCGGCCACAAAAAAGAGGTGAGGCATTTGGGGTAAGAAAGAGAATTTTTTGTTTCGGTCTATAAGTATCAATACAAGTAACAAAGGTGTAAAGTCATACAATAAATGACATTAGTCTAATCGAATTTTTTTTTATTGAAAACTTGATCATAAAAAATTGAAAAACTGATACTACTACATCCCACCTTCTACACCCTTTTTAATTTCCCAACTGAAATTTTTTCTCAAAGAAAAAAAAAGTTTTTTTTTGTGTAAAACTATGTTGAGTAATGGGCGATGCCGCTCCAGACATTAAAAAACAAATTTTATTCGAAAAAGCAAATTAACACTTTTTTTTCCTGTGGTTTTAGACATATTTTGTTAATATAAAAATAATAAGCATTTTATTTTGTGGCAACCAGGGATCCGGCTTGGGTTGGCTCGTTTTCTTGATTTATAAAGCCCGGTTTTTTAACCAGTTGGCTGGCTTTTTTGGCCGGGTCGCTTTTTCGGACCGGGGGCTGGCTGGGTTGGTTTTTCCCGGCTTGCTTTCAAGCCCCGTTCACTGGGTTGGTTTTGGCCCCCGGGTTGCTTTAAAACCCCCGTTGCTGGCTTGGTTTGGCCCTCTCGCTTTTTGAGCCCCGTTTACTGGCTTTGGTTTTGCCCCGGGTTGCTTTAAAGCCCACTTTAGGGGGTTGGTTTAGCCGGTTGTTTCAAGCCCCGTTGACGGCTTGGTTTGGGGCCCGGGTTGCTTTCCAAGCCCCGTTGGTTGGCCCCCTCGCTTTTTTAGCCCAGTTTACGGCTTGGGTTTTTCCCGGGTCTTTAAAGCCCAGGATGGCTTGTTGGGCCCGGCTGCTTTAAAACCAGTTCGCTGGCTTGGTTTTGGGCCCCGCTCGCTTTTCGAGCCCGTTTATGGTTGGTTTTGCCGGTTGCTTTAAAGCCCCATGGGCTGGCTTGGTTTAGCCTGGCTTGCTTTCAAGCCCCGGACTGGCTTGGTTTAGCCCGGTTTTTTCCAAACCCACTTGGTTTGGCTCAGCCGCTTTTCGAGCCCATTCACTGGCTTGGTTTTGCCCGGCTTGGTTAAAGCCCAGTTTTTCTGGGTGGTTTTGCAGCCCGGCTTTTTTGACTTTGAGCTCAACAAAACCTAAAACTTAGCTTGGTTTTCAAGATTGATTTTTAAAAAATCGCGTCAAACCACAGGAGGTTATCTCTAATGAAACTGCACCCGAGGTTAATCATTTCAGAACACGTAGAATTAAGCAAATTTTCTCAAAAATTTTTAAAATTTTAGTTCCTGACTTTTTAAGGGATTTTTTACATTTTTCAACATTGAGATATAATTTTTAATAT
>JAMZAV010007361.1:0-31201 GCA_024449915.1 Sweltsa coloradensis | reverse complement strand
CACAACAAGGTGACCTCTAACGATTACTATATGGAGTTTTAAAATTGATTAATAAAAATTTTTGACTCTCAATTGACTCAATTTACGTAATTGACCCCAAAAGCGGAATAGAAACTTACAGTAAGAAGATAAGCTGGTTGTCGAGTCCACCGTCTGGGATGGGCAGAGAAGACTGGTTTTCGGTGGCAAGAGCAACGGCACCCAACTGGGTCTGGAAATAAAAAGGGTAAAACAAGAATAAGATTTGTGGCAAGTTAAATCGGGGCAACATTAAATAATGCATAGGCCTAAAGCTATGTGCCAATTACAATGGGATACGAATATGTGGCATAAGGTCTGTTAATTAAGCTGTTACAGTAAGATCTCTCTTATCCGAGTTGGATGAGACCGGGGGCACCTGGGATTTGCGAAAACTCGGATGGCGCGGATCAATTGTTTATTTGCTCTCGTAGCATAGCCTGATGTGGTAAAATTATATATGACACATGTAATGGATAAAGGAACATAAAATACACACAATACACTTCATACAGGGTATACTAAATGATTTAATAGCTTGTAATTCAAGCTCACGAACACACGTACACAATTAGGCCTAGGCCTACATGTCGTAATAAAAACGTATGTCTAGGCCTAGCCTAGGCCTAAACTCGACGCAGTAGGCCTAGGCCTACAATGCAAACATAGGCCTAGGCCTAGCTCTCTTTCTCATGTGGGAAAACCTCTCACTACTATGCCCGCGCTGAAGCTCACGACGCAAGATAAGTCTGGGAAAGAAATAAGATAAGCCCAGGAATAACAATTCAATGCGTCGTGATTACGAATTTCGTGAATCGGTTGAAACATGATTGCATCTAGTTCCACAACGACCATCTTTGAACAGCTGTGTGTGAGATGGCTGGATCGTATGCGCACGCGCAGGCGCGCGACGCACACTGACCTCTATATGCTCAGTGGGTGACACTGACGCTTACCGGCGATGCGCCCGACGCACACTGACCACTGAACTCTATACGCTCAGTACACTGATGCACACTGCTCGAAAGTCGAGATATATCGCCGATCTATCTTCTTTGGCACTCACTCGTAAGCATGCCTACAAATGTATGCGAGTTCATTTTAAAAAGTGCGGCGCGGCGTCTGTCATCATTTTTATGTTTTATTTACGTATTTAAAACTTTAATTTTTTAATTTTTTTTTTTTTTTTTTTTTTTTTTTGGCGGCTCGGTTAACACGGAACATCGGATAAGAGGAGATCGGATAAGAGAGATCTTACTGTACTTGTCCAATATGTTTATAGTTAGGGCCTATAGGCTATGCCTGGGGACCCTAAAATTTCGTGAATGACTTTTTTCACTAAATGATGCTAATATGATTGTTTTTATTATTAATTGCAAAATAAGGCTATAATCACTTTTTCCTGCTAAATTAGAGTAGGCCCTACCTACTATAATGGGGAACTTTTCTCAAATATTCTGTAAGTTTTAGCTCCAAAATATGAAATGAATTTGACAATTGGGCATTGAAATCAAATTTATGTTTTAACTTAGGCCTATATAGTTGGCACCATGACAGTTGAAAATATTATTATCGAACACTTTTAGGTAATTCCAATTAAGTAAACTTTACATGGCCTTTTAATATTGGTTAATATGTAATACGTGTTCATTTCGCTGGAGAGTAGTGACTGCAGTGCTATTTTTATGACAAAATGATGCCTTTACCTTGAGTTTACATATTAAAATTGAGGATTTTTTTGTACCGAAATGGGAACTTTTTATTTGCTATTTCTCAGGGTCCCTACTGCCTATACGTATTTTGATTCAGCTTATTCAGTTACAAAATTGATTAACTAACAATATGAATACAGGGCTAAAAATACCATGCCCGACCGAGATGCCCGGGGCATGTAAAAAAAGTGGTTGGACAAGTAAATTATTTTCCGACATGCCCAGACGGACTCACTATCGTCCACGCTTGGCTCTCGTAGATAAGCCTGGGAAAAAAGATAAGGCCACTTGTCCAGTAATAAGTCCCATACGTCGTGATTACAGATAGATTTCGTAATCTGTTGAAACGTTATAGTACGTATACATCGCAAATTCTTATCCCACAATCATTTAGGCCTAGGCTACTCGCCGGTCAGCTGAGTTGGATCAAATGCGCACTTTGTTCACGCATAATTTGCTCTCTCTCTCTCGCACTTGTAGGCGGGCGGACGCACGTAAGGCAGAAACAAATGTGCGAGCACGACTAGTAAAAACGTATCCACAGCAAGAGCGCGGAAGGAAGAAAATGTATCTCAAGGGTAGGAAGTACACAGTCTTTTAAAAAGATTTTTTTTAAATCTAAAAAATGTATTAGATAGGATTGTTATAGAAAGGAAGTTTTATAAGCGCTCTACTGGTTAACATAAACAAACATATAAAAAATAGTGTTAGATTCAGACGTGCTGGGCAGGGAAATGCCTATGAAGGGAACATTTTAGCAGGATTTCACTTACATGTCCTGATTAGTACCTATTTTACTACATAATTGTTAAAAAAATTGTCATAGGGGATTGTAGGCTAGGTATGTTTCCTATCTGGGCATGTAAAATTATCTTCTACATGCTCGCATGTGCCATATAGGCCCGAATACATTTTTTGAGAGCTGGAATATAACAAAAAACAATTACTGTATTGGCCCGAATAGGCTATAGCGTGATGATTTTTTCCCGAAGATATACATACAATCTCAAAAAGTAAAACAGCACGTGTTTTTTTTGCGGTCTTGCATTTGAAATAGCCCCCCGAACATAGGCCCCCTCAATACACCCCCCCCCATCGGCTGCTGCGCATCCCCTAACCCCCCCCCCCCCCCCCACTCGACGTGTGGCTGGCGGGTGACGTCATCACGGGCTTCCGCGCGGATAAACGATAATATCGTACCTAAAAAATCGCGCCGATACGGCCACTTTGTAATTATATCACGATACATCGGCATAAAACTCCCTTTCCTCGCATTTGCATCAATTTGAATTGCGCGCCATCTCAACGCTGGTCGGCGGATTGGCCGCCACTCACGACGGGCCCCTCGATGCCTTTCCCACGAGCGAGTGTGCGAGCTGTGATGGGAGAGACAGTGCAAGAGGAAATACCCGTTTTGAGATTGGGAAGTCCTTGAAATCCAGAATTCAGGAGAAAAATATCGTTTTAGCAGCGTCGATTAGTCATAAACGTGTATATATAAGTACTACCTACTGAATTTGCTATTAAAAATCCCGATCCACAATAATTAGTGCGATATTGTACAATTATCGCCATACAGCAACCCATATCGCAATAATATCGATATACGATTATTGTTGATATCCCTTTGAACCATTTACAAAATAACGACACACAATGAATGACCATATCATCTAGTTATAAAATATAAACCGGTATTGACACTCACCGAGGTGAACACTTGAAAACAACTTGTTGTGATGATCGTAGACTTGAAGGTAGGCTGGTTGCAGAGTTAATCGCTTGGATGGGTGGATGGGTCGGTGAACGGTGCTGTGTCCACAAGTACAACTAGGCCTGAAAATAAACAGAGCAAACTACATTATTTTTTGTAGCAAGATCCTGACAATATTGAAGAATGCTTAAAGCAGCTTTGTAATTAAGACATACCTACTACACATACTAGGACTACATGCATCAACATTGGGAATGAAGCACGTGCGTAAGGTCTACTCAACTGTTAATTTGTTTTTTAAATCATCCTATAAAGTTATCCGATTTTTTAATTATTTACAGGTTGACAACAATGTAAACTAGACAACACAATCAATAGCCTACACACAATAATGAATGGAATTAATCAAATAAAAACACAGACCAGCTTAACCAGAATTACCCGTGTTTTTCTAAGATGGAATTTTTCCGTTAGGCTATGGGCCTAAACACAGATTGCGATCTTTTTAAAGGAACAAACAATACATCGCGTCATTATACCCTAGCCAAATCATCATTTATTTCTCAAATGACTCCAAAATTCCCGGTATGCCCTACACAAAATACTCCAATTGATGTAAGAAATTTTTTTTTTAAACATAGAAGATTTTTAACCAAAAAGTAGTTTCGCCATTTAAAAGAGAATAGGCGATACGATTTACACAGTGAATTTTTACGTCCAACGTATCAATATACACTCCGAATTACGGTATATTAATAGGCCTACCATAAGAACAAAGTAGGACTTATTATCTAGTCAGTCTAATAAGCTTTTCAAATCCCTCAATTTAGATTAATGTATAATACTTCTTAGACAATGCAGAAGATAGTCAACCTCAGGTTGAGTAGGTGGTACTCGACGTCGAAAACGTACTATTATACAAGTAGAATATACACGTCGTAAATTTCGCTTAATGACATAAATGACACGTCAAAAATTACTGGGTGTTAGGGCCTAGAGCTTGGGTACCTGGGTGTATTGTTATCTTGACTCTGAGCAGCATCTAGTTAACTTAGCCTACATAGGTACATCGGCAGTATGACAATTAACAAGGCTTAGTAATTTTACTGTTATATAAACAACATAGGTTAATGTAATGCGAGGAAGAAGATCTGGGAGGCTTTGGCTTTGTCCGTATATTTATGATCAGGAAAGCAGGTGGCCTTGGGATCTTGTGACAACTGACAATGCTGGTTTTCTTAATTTCAAGTTCTCGATTACTATGAAATATGAATTATTGATTCATCGTAGGAAACTAGTGAGATAATGCACATGTGCGGAATATCCACAAGTGCTTTCGGGAGACAATAATCCTTGTAGGCCCCTATACGCTGTTAAAGTGTGACGTCACACTTCCTTGGTTACCATAGCAACGGGCCGACTGGCATGATACAATCGTTTCCAAGATGGCGATAACATTGAATTCTCATTGAAGAAAAACAGTCTTCCTCAAATCTTGCATTTCTTCCGATTTCCTAACGAAGCAAGTAAAGTTGGTGTCATGGACTAAGAAGCTCTACAGGTAATATGCGCTTTAGGTCTTTAGCTCAATGATTAAAATCTTACAGAAAATCGTGTTTCAAAACACATCAGGACAATGTTTACATTTTTGACATCGATGGCTGAACCCAGTTTCTTTGTAGCATACTTCTGATATAAATTGCCAGCTTTTTGACATTTTACTATTGACAGTGGGCTAGCATTGACTGTGGATGGAAAAAACACGATTCTACCTAGGCCTCGATTTAAGCCTAGCTAGCCTAGGCCTAGCTAGACTTTGTGCCAAGACTGATGAATGTTGATGGATCTAGGGCCTGCTAAGCTAGGGCCTCAGATAGCCTAGGCCATACGAACATTCATTGGTTTTGTTAAATTTTTGTCTTGGCAATTAGGCCCTAGGCCTACCAAACCAGGGGCCTAACACAATCATGAGACGAGAAATAAAAGTAACATTTTTGTCGCTGCTGGTAAATTAAAACTGGGAGAAAAGGCTCCAATCAATGCAGGAATAAAGTTTTTTAACAAATTGCCTGATAATATAAAGTCAACTGAAAGTATAACTCTGTTTAAGTCTAAATTAAAGGAGTATATGTTGGGTATTTGTCTTTATAGAGTTGAGGATTTCTAGATTTGGGCTTAATGTGTTACCATGAGAATATGTTTTAAGAAGCTTTTTAAATTTTCCCTCAATAGGTGTGTACAAGGCTACCATCTGAGAGATTTGAGAGTCTTATGTCTATTATTAACAGTCATATGATAGTTTTTAATTTAATTTTTAATTTTTAATCTTGATTTTAATAATAAACTTTTAATTGGTATTCTTAATTGTTATAATTATTATTGTTGTTATAAAGTGAGTAAGTGATTACTACTATTGTTATGCCCTGCACGGCAGTTGGCAATAAGATGTGTATGGTTGCTTGGACAGTTGGTACTTACCAGTAAATTAATGACAACTGCATGAAGTATTTGGTGTATATTTTGTGTTCTGTGATTGTTATATGTACTTGTTGACAATGTATTATGGCTGTTATATAAATAAAATGTAACAAATGTATGCCATGTAACAAAACTGCTAAATAAACTGAACTGAACTGAACATGCCCTATGCATGTGTCACTGTCAGTTCCATCTGTCCTAGAGCTAGGGCTAGCCTAGGCCCTAGACTAGGGTTTTATTTAAACTTAAAGACTTTGGTATTTAGTAGGCCTAGTATTATGGGTTCTTCACCTACAACACCTAGGCTATGCCTACTCACCTGTAGGTGTAGATATATAATAGGGGCTACCTGCCTGTGTAGGCTGTGTGTCACCTGTCACAGTGGATTTAAAAATGTAAACAAACAGATGAGAAGATGCATGACCTTTTCAGCCAGCATTTCAACTGACACCAATAGGCCTACTAGGTAGATTTCTTTTCGCTATGTATACAGCAACACGTTTTCCTGGACCGACGGTCATGTGAACCAACTGGAAACTTGCCGGGCCGGCAGATCCAACGGTTCACGTAACCTCTGGTCTCATGAAAGGTATTGCCGTGTTACTTTGAATAGGCCTAGGCCTACCTCTCCTACAGCTAGGGTGCAAATAGGTTCGTTGTACGCTGGCTCATTCGTTTCTTCGGTGTAACACTAGTTAGCATACACTCGTCACTAGCCGGTGCAATTTGAGTGTTGACACTTGTCTGCGAACGAACAGACCTATTGCCTTCTGTGTTTCGCACTAGCCTATATATATCCTTTCCAATAACCATAAGTTATTGTGCCCAAAAGGCCACTTCAATAGGCCTACTTTTCTAATTGTTAATTATTTTGCCTGTTCTTATTTTTCATATGCGGGCTGATCGAGGGCATGTTGACATCCAGAGCTAGTTATGCCTATACAACAAGGATGCAAGGCTGCATGAAGAGAATACTATACTGGACCTAGGCGTAGCCTATCAAGAAAAAAGAAACCATTTACATAATGCCGGTTTTTCAAAATTAAACAAGTAAAATATTGACCTTATGAATAAAATGTTGTTTGTAAGACTGAAAGTTTATAATTTTGTTTTGAAGTTCTCTCTGTTTCATTCCAATTAATTTAGACAATCCTGCTTCATGCTGGGGTGTCGTGTCCTTTGTATATTTTAAGGACGCGACTATTATCACCGGTTAAGAATGGCGACTTGGTACTCAGTATTCCTATATTTGATATAAATCTTTGTTTGCTTGTATTAGGCTAAACCCTACATAATCCCTAATGTGTCAGTGACTATAAAAATTGGCTAACATGAACATGTTTAACCCATTGGAGCCGACTTACGGAACCGTTCCGTATTCTACGAGTGTGGCCCAAAAACGGGCATACGGAAGAGTTCCGTGTCCGTTCCGTTCGTCTTTGAATTCGCGCCAAACCGGCGTAGTTCAGTCAATCTCACACAGATAGCAGTACTATATGGAGGCTGACTCTTTTACCGACGTGGTTGAGTTTTTTTCCCAATCAATTCTTGAACACGGCCATTTCACAGACGACTACAAATAATATGAAGGCCTAAAAATTGTCAAGGCGGTGCGCCGTAACAGAAATAGGCTTCTCAGCTGTTGTTTACTTCGTAAAACTGATGTTAAGCTCCTGAATGTTACGAGATGGCGAATCTGAAGGCGATTGTGCTGAATTTCCAATGAGCGTGATATATTGTGAGATTCAGGAAGTGTTGTTGATGAGCTTGCAAATGATGCAAGCGATAATTATGTGGATGAAGACTAGAGTACTTCTAACCAAGAGAAAATAAGACGATGGCACAAGTAGAGTTAGGCCTAGGGCTGGCGGGAATATAAACTAGAAAAGCAAAGCATATGAACTAAATACAATAGGCCTAGGCCTTCAATTTTGTGCATTCATGCGATTTCGGCCCGTAGGCAGGATGCGGCCGGGTGCCAACCTCCGCAATACGGATTTAACTGGATCCGTACGGGCAAAATAAGCAAAATCAACTGGTGGCTCAATGGGTTAATACCTAACTTAAACATTGAACCACTTTCAAATTCTTGTCTCTGACAATTCCACAGTCATAATATGTGATGAATGATGTACCGGTAAGTAGGCCTATAATCCTCTTCAATTTCCAGGTCTTACAATCATTAATATGCAATATTTTAGCAGAATATTGGCCTAGTCCTACCTAAAATTGTTACAAATTTGATATTGATACGTGCGTGAACACCATCATGATACCTTCTTTAAAAACTCGGATGCACATCAGTACAACACACGGAACAGGGACAACTTACACATGACATCTACTAAATTAAAGATCATTGATAAAGCTCCTGTCCGTGCAGGAAAGATATTGTTCAACTACCTTCCAGACGATATAAAAAATGCCACAACCCTGGTTATATTCAAAAGAAAACTGAGAAACTACCTAATAGAAAAGTGTTATTATAATATAGACGACTTTAAGGAAACGGCTTAAAGGTGCCCTTGACAACACGAACTTGGTTATTAGTTTTAATCTATTATTAAGTATGACAGCTTAACCTAGGTGTAGGCCAAATAAAATATAAGTAATGACTAGGCCTATTAGGCATACTGTAAAATTACCAATGTAAACCTAAATTATTGTTAAAACACAGACAGCAATAACTTCCCTGTACAAATGTATAATATATTTATAATTAGATATTTATAGCACAGCTTATATCTAGTATAGGCGCTCCACGCTAAGAAAGGAGATGCGCGCGCTTTCGACGGGCCAATCAGCGATCGTTATTTTAAATTGGAGCCTGCTGAATGGCTACAATTCACCCGTTAAAAGTGCGCGCAACTCCTTTCTTAGCGTGGAGCGCCTATACTCTGTACTCTACTCTAGCTCAATGTATATTTTATATTAGCCTTAAGAAAACTGACAAAGCTTATGTTACGATGCTCGCACTTATGACATCACAAATGTAATTTAACAGCTGCAAATAAAATACAATACAATACGATACAATTTATTTAGACATATTTTAATTTTAGTTACGGATAGCCCTAAAATTATGTTACGGTGGCCGATCCTGTACGTGTATCAAAAATACCATAATAATTAAACTATTGGGCCCCATTTTATTAGTACTTTCAGTCAACGTGGGTAAAATTCATCGTAACGGAAGTTGAGTTTTCAATGCAAATTTCAACCCGCTTTGAACGCTAGTAATATAAACGAGGTATTAGTGAGAATCGTTAACGAATTGCTAAACCCCAACACAATTATGTTCAGGATTGTAAACTGTAGAAAATAATAGTTGGGAACAAGGTCTCGGATATAGGCCGACATTGGAATTTTACAACTAAGGTAGGTAGTGATCCTGATTGCGACAAATTGTGTTTGGGGCTTAAAGTTCACTTGGCTGTGATTCAACTCTCACTACCTAGGCAGTAAGGTAGTGCCTAAGCCTAGGCCTACCAGAAACTACCTACAAGGTAGTGAGAGGTTCTGGCAAATTTCCACATGTTGGGGCCCAAACCGCCCAAGGTTATGTTTTGTGAATGGTAGGGCCTAGCTTGGGATACTTTGACCATCTAGCCTAACCTAGGCACTAGGCCTAGCCTAGCCCTACCTAGATTTTGATTTATTTTCAAAAGGTTCAGCTTTAGCCCAGGTTTTCATATTATTGTGGGCACCAGTTAATGTCATTCACAACCAACCTAACAGGCTTAGGCCTAAGGCCTACCCTTCGTTGGCGAGTAACTCACGATCGCCAATAAAACTTAGAACATGTCTGCATGTACATCCGAGATGTATGTTCAATTTTAAAACCTAGGATTCATATTTACAGAGTTTTATTATCGAAACGGGCGTCTTGTCATGGTGACAAGCTAACCTAAACGACGTTTGACAGCTGCCGTAGGCCTAGGCCTAATTTAAGTCTCGGTATTACGGCGTATGTCGAGGCCTACACAAGAAAACTGATTTTAGATAGGCGTTACAGGTCTAGGAGACGATTTATAAAGCATTGTGCAAGTTTACAAATCTTTGGTTTCATGCAAATAAGTAAATTATTAAACAGCTGTCATCAACACGATTTCTTTTAACATGGAAACGCCATTTAAGCACTCCCTAGCAGCTGCATGGTTACCGTTTGTGTAAATCCATCATGGCCGCGTCCGTGCTGCCGGCTAGCAGACGACTTTAACAGCATATACTAGGTTTGTTTGTTTGTCCTGTACCAGGTTCACATATGTACTCCTGGAATCATCCGGATACGTCATAAGAACGTAAATGGGAGTAATAAGTACACGTTAACCTCAGTAGGACAAACAAACATATTTGCACCCAGTTTTGACATTTGACGAGGCAACGAAGGTCTAGAGCCTACCACACGATGATAGGCTAATAGGCTTTGGGCCTAACTATATTTTTCAATATTTTGGCCTAGATAATATTTTTCTAATACTTTGTAGTGCATAATATTGCTGAACGTCTTTCAAGCAGACCCATCCTAGTTTTAGGTTATGTCGGCCCTGGGCTAAGGTTTTTGCTTGGCATTGTCCCTTTTAAGAAAGGCCTTGAAGATTCATATAATCATTGGGAAAGATATTGCTCGGCCCGGCTTTTTCCATTTTAACTTCTAGCTTCTTTCTTAGCTTCTCACTACACCAACCAAGCCACTACAAACTTTAAAAATGGCGCAATATTTTGTCGTTTTACACCCACTCCTGCTAAAGAAGCAGGTGTAAAATTCTTACTCCAGTCGCAGTAGTGGTAACTTACAACAGGACAAAAAAACGTTTCTGGGTTGTGACGGGTACATTTACACCAGTACAGAAAAACGGGTTTTCGTGACAAACTTGTACCTGGTGTAATTGAAACAGGACAAACAAACGAAGCTACTGTATAGGCCTAGGGTAGGCCTATTGTTCATCAGCGGCACGCGGGTGAATCACGAGTCCACGGGCACTTTCATTTCATCTAAACAGCTCGCCTCGTAATGAGTATAAAAACGTGCTTAAAAGTTCAAATTATGTTGAGTCGATTGATTTCAGGGTTGATGAAAATAAGGCTGGGATATTTGAATTATAGGCCAACAATAAGTAGTCACTTAGGCCTAGGGGTACAAAAATTTAATAATTAATTTGCACTTTTCAACACCAATATTCTACATATTATATCCTACACATTTTTGGACGTGACGTGTCGAATATTATTCGGAGTGTAGGTCTATATTATTACGTTCAAATGTAATAATGACTAGAAATTATTCTTATGTTCGAACGCAAGAATGGTAAGAAATTATTTTTTCGTTCGAACATAGAATTGCAAGAAATTATTCTTACGTTCAACCAGTAAACAACCTAACATGTTTATAGGCGGCTTATTAATTATTATCACAGTGCGGTGTGGCAGGAATCCGCAGGATGGTGGCATGTTCGACGTCTATGCGAGAGTTCGTTGGTTTAAATCCCCGTTGAGGTGTTCTTTTTTTACGTTCTATTCTTTAGGGCCAATGTTTTTGATGACAATTAATAAAACTCTTTTTCAGGTCATAGTCCTTTATATATTTATATTAGGCCTAAATATAAACGTTGGGGCCTAAAGGTTTTGTAGGTTTTTTCATGTCCACTAGGGCATCCTATAAGGATAATGCATATTTACAAAACAGTAAATAATTTTAGGCCCCAACCCAAATGTAAACAACCCCCTACAAACTCCTTTTCGGGCAAAAGACCTTAAGCCTGTTCCGTATATATCAGTGCCAACAACTCTCGCCAGAGCGCAGTCTCTGCGGAGACCTCGTCGAGGCAACTTCATGTCCGACTGCCGGCTCAGCTCCCTGCGCGTGTGCGGGGCAACGCCGCGATATCGAGCGGCGACCGCTCTTAGTCTTACTAGCAAGAATATTGTATTCTCCACAGATACAGACAAGAACAGAATGTTAAGCTGAGTCATGACCACACATATTAACATATCTGAGTCACACATTCTTATCACTGGTGGTGACAAAACGTCAAAAAATATGGAGAAAGAGTGGAGATGTTATATGTTAACTCACTTTATAATCATGACAGCAAGTTAGCATTAGATTTTCTTACTTATTATTATCCCTGAGTGGTACCCTCCCCATTCGGCGTTCAACTTATGTGACCTTGATAAGACACGAGATGCCAAAGCGATTGCAGTGACGTGTTTCCCTCCACGAGCGTGTTCTTGACAGGCCGCCGGCTTGAGACTTCTTTCTCTGCCTCTCGCTTTTACAAGTCGAAGTCGCGATTGTGAAATACGGATTCAAGTCATTACACATCAGTATTTATAGGACATAACATCTTGGTTATTATGATGAATAAGAATAATACATCACTCAAAATAAAAAGAACGACAAAATCACTCAAAAAGAGTGCGACAATTTGAGCAATGGTTGACGGCTGGCGATAAGTTTAGTTTCACAGTCGGATAACCGATAATCAAGCTTTGCAAATAAATGTACATTGCACACCATAAGTAAATAGAATAATCCATTTTTTTAAATTTTCAATTTATCATTCGTTGCTTAGTTAGCTATAGAAACAAGCGACGACTTATATGATATAGCCTCAGGCTTATTGTATTCAAAATATTCTTTCATATAAAACAGTTTTATAACATTGACAACTGAAAAACAGCTCCATTAGAATAGAATTAGAATAGAAACTCCGACAAACATTGTGAGAAATTTTACTACAACCAATAACCATACAAAACATAATTACGTTCAATAAATATTTTCGGATGAACAAATTAATAACAACTACAGTCTAACAGTGACCTGAAGAAATACAATATTTTTATCATCGCTCCTAACGGCTCCTAATTATGTGTACCTTATCAATTAGGCCTACATATCGTGTATATACAATTTATAAGCATACGTACGCTTTCCTGTTCCGGTATAATGTACCGAGGTGTGACAAACTTGCGTAGAAAAACTCTTATAACAACAGTTGTATTAGAGTGGGAGTAGGGTGGATGCAGGCTGGATAAACAATCCCGACCATTGACATTCATCACGTATTGGTAGTGAATGACTCATCGCAGGGCGAGCTTCGAGGCAAACACCTCGACGAGCCGGGAGTCGACACAAGTCACACGTGTCCTTGCGTGATTAGCGCATGCAAACATTTTGTCCCGACTTTCGACTAAAAATATCGAAACAAAAATGTACTTGTGCAAGTCCAAGCACACTCAAAACGGATTATCAATTAATTAATTTACAATTTTATGTATGACCTACTTACTCCGAAAACGAAACGAGAACTCTGGTGTCCCAGTTTTATTTTTTAAATATGGTAACACTATATTATGCTAGACGGAAGAAAAGGCGCGGGTATATTAAATAAAACAACGGTTAAACATCTCTGTGAACCTAAACGTAATTTGTTCTGGGTGTACACGCGGGGGCAGACGGTGAAATAAAAGTGATATTTTTATCACCTAGTACGAAACGTATCGACTGTTATTGTTACTTTCGTGTTAGTTTTAGAGCTAGATCGCATCCAGAGTTGTATGTTCATTGTTAAAACTAAATAGAAATAAAAATATATTATAATGATTAATTTTGCGTACTTTTGATCGAACCGATCCAAGGTTTTTCGTCTTCTGCGCCTGGCTTGATTGGGAGTTGGGACTCGAGAATGAAATGTGGATCACGAATCCTCAAACCTCTTGTTATCCGTGGATCCACAATTTCCGGAAGAATACACTCCATATAAAACTGCTTCAGCTTAGGAAGCATTTCGTTTTTCCAAAGAAGTTCATTTCTTGGAATTCTTTATTATTATGGCTAATTATTTCATATTTTGTTTTGATATTTTATGTTATTGACTTATTTTACGTAGTCAAACCCAGGGGCGCCGGGTTTCCTAAATTTCGAGGGTTCAGTGAATTCAGTGGCGGATAGCCTGATTCATGGGATTCATTTTCAAGATGTTTACATAATTATATAACGAAAACTATATACGCATATAGGGGTGGGGGTGGGGGAGTGAGTGAGTTCGGTTTTGCAAAACCATGGCATGTTTGAAAGCTGAAGCTTTTGGTGCCCGTTATCGCCGAAAGCGAGAAAATGTGTGAATTTTCATAACAAATCGAAAATGCCACAAAAGGTGAAAGTAATCATTATTGTCTGTGCAATCAAAATAGATATCCCAGAGGTGCGGGAGAGGAAAATCGTCTCACCGATTCTCCCCTGTATCCACCACTGATTTTGTTGAATCAATTTAATTCTAGAATGATTTGAAAATATATTAAAATTAAAATTACCTTTTCAGATCAGGCATGAACAGGAAATGTCTACCATTATATTTTATGGTTGTTGATTTGTTATTTGCAAAACAAGAAAATGTCCGGACAATTTCAACAATTGAGTCACAATCCGATTCAGCAGACTGCCAGATTTACTAAAAATAACTAAAGGATGAAAAATATTATTAACCCATCCAGTGCAATGCACTACAATGTAATGTGAAATTCGAATACTAAAAATCAAATCAAATCTTCAAAGACGCGACGACGACATGAGAAGCGAGGGCGCTTCAACCGGTTAGATTTAGGTTATATTGCGCCGCAGGTGATATTGTTAGTTTAAAAAGTGATTTTATGGAAATCAATCCAGACATTACAAAATCCATCTCGGCGGGGCGGATTTTTGGATTTCTCAGATGGATTTTGTAATTTTTGGATTAATTTACATAAAATTAATTACACCTACGGGAGTATTACCCGATTACCTAATGCAATTATGAATTTAAAAAAATAGTTCCAATGTGATTTTAGTTATGTATGAGATGAAACTAGATTGATAATATGTGAACGTTTCTAAAAAAAAAACGCACTCCTCCAAACAATCCGAGGGTGAAAGTCGCAAGAGAATTTGAATAGTTGTGTGAAAACATACGCACACACTTTAGGATCTACTATCGGAGATATTACTTGCTCTAGATTTTTACCATCACTATGATAGAGCCTATGACAGAGAAAAGCATTTGCATGCGCATTTAATTTTACTAATCACTAGGAAAACGCTTAAGTCCCGTCGCGTTGATGGATGAGCTTTTTTGTAAGTTTTTAGTTTGCGTGGGATCTATTTACTTATCAAGTGCCTTTTGAACGCATTGTTGGTGATTGTTGTCAAGTTTCTATTGTTACTTGTAAATTGTTATTATAAACCTAAAAAAAACTCATACTAAAACCTTTATTCTATGGATTCTGCCTTACTTTTTCTACTTTTTCTTTCAAAAAACAATACATCACCATTACCTTAATGTCCATGTGAAATATGAACGTTGTAGCCCCACCCGTTTGGTCAGAATCGGCCCAAATGTCATGAAAATATTGCACTAAAAATCGAAAAAAAATCGTAAAAGTACTATATTCATGAGAAATATTTTTTCGATTGTACTCAAAAACTAGCTAACTAACTAGTCTAAGTTCAGAGATTTTGAAGGTCCATTTCAATTTTCATCCAGATCGCATATGCCGTTTGCCCGGTGGAGAGCGAACAAACAGACAGAAAAACAAACAAACAAACAAAAAAACAGTGGAGCTAAATTTTTTGAGGGGTCAGTGAAATTGAAGTTTTCGCTTTGCTCGCTACGCTCATCCAATAAAAATTATTTTATATCATATATAAAAAAAAATATTGTCCACTGTCAATTTCATTTTATTTATTAAACGTGATGGACTTGTAACATCTCGAGTATTCTGTGTTCTTGGTCATTACATTAAAAATAAGGTTGAAATTTACTAAAATGGTCCACTTCACGTTCATTTTTCGAATTTTTAGATCACATATAGGCCTAGTTGCTGTAAAACATTGTTCACAGAGTCCGAGTGCAGCTAAAACATGACGAAATAACTGTAGGATGGTGAATTTGTTTTTCGCCTCCGGCGAAAGGGCTCCGCCGGCTGGGGCATTGCCCCAGACCCCAGTTTCCGCCCTCAAAACCTACTGATGGATTTGACCGACCCCCAACTTTCAAAACGTTCCTTCGCGCATGTTTGGTTGATGTGCATAGAAGTCGCTTCAAATACTCTTTGTAGTAGTTTATAGTAAGGTTCAATCCAGATTTAGGCTACATGCAGAACTAGACACGTTCATATTACGTTGTTTATAAGTACGACACTCATTTCCTGGCAAAGAATGCGTCACATTGTAAAGAATTATTGCTGAATTGAAAAGAGGTCTTCAACAACACAGCGATTGTTTTTTTTCTTTCTAGTCGAGATCGGCTTTTAGTCAATTCAAATACAGGGCAGTGTTGTATCAAAATCCCTCCTCCCAACCATTGATAAATGTTTTATTATATGTATCAACTTACAAGCAAGTAGTGTAAATAATATTGGAAGTGTTCCGTGTAACTTCGGGAAAAGAGGGGTGCATGACTGGTCATACCCAATTGTCCAAAGTACACTTTCAATCGACAATGCTCACTGTTTCAAATAAGGAGATCATTTGGTCATCAAATATAGTTGTGACGAGACGTTCCGGTTTTACCCCAAGAGTTTTGTTTATTGGTCTGACCTATATTCCATTCAATAAAATAATAACAACGTTACTACTTACTACACGTTTTCAAATGTGAATTGACTGCATGCACAGAAAATACGAAAGCACGGCAATCTGCGACTGCGGCGTACTTCACAAGGTACTTCACAAGTCGAGATCCTTGCTTGCGACCGCAGTGCTGTCCAGCGTTTGTGTTTTGTTTTTGTGCGAGAGGTCGTAGTACAATTGAGCTCCGCTCCGCTCGAGTCGCGAGGAGCAGCACTGGTCTGCCGTGTTCCGAGCTCGCCGAGAGGAATATTTCGATCAAAACGGGAGCTTTTGCAATACACTCGAAATATCAATTGCGCTTTGAAAAGTCCTCAACCGATTTTATAGTGCGACAGCTCGTTGGAAAGTGCAGTTTTGCCACTATGCCTTGAAAGTAGTACTTATTAGGAATATGGCTTTTGGTAGAAATGACAGAATTTAAAATCTGCCAAAAATTACAGACAAAACGTAGCAGTACGCGAGAAAATTCACAGTTTAGTATCTATTGGAAAAATTAACAATCCGTCTTTTTTAAAGCAATCATGAAACTTCACTCTAAAGGCACACGAAATTGTGTCGGGTTTGAACCAGTAGTTTTTCTATCGCAACTGATGAAAAATGGAGTACTTTAAACTACCGGGACGCCTGCAATTTAATTTCAAAAAATCCAAAATTTGACTTTTATGTCACCATATACACACAAACATAATTACACCGAAATAATTTTTTTTTGGGTGACTTACACCCAGCGTCTGGAACAGCCTTAAGGCCTAGGTCTATATTTTAAATAGAAACGTTAGTTTACACATGAGTTAAACCAGCCTTCTTTAATCAATGGTTGAACGTAAGAACAAGGTGTTTGCTATTTTAATGGTCAGCTATAAGGCCCATCATGTGACGGGTAACCAGTAACCACTTAGAATACTGAACGTAACAACACAACACAGTTCTTACGTTCGACTATCACCCGATGAAAACGACCAATCACATCACTCAATAGGGGTGGGATTCGTAACCGTTTAATCAATTAACCGCCCATGGCTGAAAAACCGGATTGTGATTTGTCTGCGCCTGTTAACCGTGAGCATAACAATGGCCCGTGTAAATAACACCAAGTGAAAAAAAAAATGTTTTGTTTTTCGAATGTAGTGTAGTGTAACGTCGCTTCATTTAGATACGTAGCGCGTTTAGACATTTATTAGGGCTCACCGCCTGGCAAATATATTGGTTCCCTGATAATTCCTACCAAAATCCTAGCAAAGGCAGTGAGCCCAAGGTCTTGGTTACCATGGCAACCAGAGTAGATATAGAAGTTTCCCCGGTTTAGTGTCGGTAATCAACCCATGGATCAAACAAAGTAGGGGCCTACAATGTTGAATATACAAATTTGCAGATAAGTAAGGTATTATTCGTTGACAATGGATGTTATAGGCCCTAATATGTATGCATTTTTATCTCTTCTTCTTCTCTTATGCCCACATCAGTGTTGGGTCAGTTCTTTTTTAAAATGAACTTTTTAAAAGTTCAGTTCACAGCTCAAATAATGAACTTTTTAAAAGTTCAAGTTCTTTTAAAACCTAAAATTTTGAAAAGTTCAAGTTCGTCTAAAATATGAACTAAGTTCTTTTAAAAGTTCTTTTGTAAAAAAAATCACTATTTTATTAAAGGCTAGCGTAAATTGAAGAAAAACACGAGAAAAAACATTAGGGGTGTTCGAGTACCAATTTACTTGCGAGTTTGAGTCGGACGAAAGTGTTGAGCTGTCTTTGATCGTGTTGATGATTTGTTATACATTCTCGTCGACCAGCTTGTAAAATTAATGCAGATACTTAGCATTTTAGGCTTCCAAGATTTATTTTCCGAATTAGTTGGCGTACATCGTTTTAACTTCGTGAATCGTGCGTGATGTCAAAATTAGCTGAACGTGCGTCAGCGTAGGCCTACGATAAACGATAAATAGAGGCGAGCTCTGGCAATCGTGTCGTCGGGGACCTTGCCACCCTTCCCTTGACGACCTCCCCGACGACGATGACTATGACACAACGAACTATGACAAAGACGATGATGACCCTGACGTGAGAAACCCCCCTTCCTCCCCTTTCCCGTGGCTGATTCTGACCAGCATGGACCCCTCCTCCCCCCCCTTAGGTTAGAGTGGTCCATTATGACCTAACGGTTGACGAGTCCTTAATCCAAATAAACAAAAAAAAACTACGATGAACAACGATTTGTTATTGTTTTTAAGCGTCGACGGCGGCGAGTCAACGGCTGCTCGGCGCACGGAAAGAACTTACAAATGAACTTTCTAAAACTGAAAAGTTCGTCTCAGAATGAACTTTTTAAAGTTCAGAGTTCATTCATTTAATAAGAAGAGTAAGTTCTCTGAGAAGTTCGCGAAAACAGAACGCGTTCACGAGAACGCGTTCTTTTTAAAAGTTCCTTCCCCAACACTGCCCACATTGACATATCTATGTCATCATGTGTCTTGACAACCAGTAAAGATAGGACTCCTGTTCCCTCCTGTCCATACCCCCTGGCATTTCCCCATAGTGTCCTTTCAATGTAGCGCATCTAAATAGATGTTGTCTGTCCTGTGTTCCATCACCACAGAGTTTACACATGCTGCTCTCCATCACACCTATTCTATGTAAGTGCTTTGCTAGCAAGTCATGGCCGGTATCTAGTCTAAACTGTACTGTTGTAGTTCTTCTCTTATAATGGTTTGTCCTATCATTTCTTCCTTTCCTTGTGTTAACTAGCTCACTCCACATACTAGATATTATTAGGGATGTAAAACAATTAAATTATTATAATCGATAATCGAATTCACTTTCACCTCCATAATCGATTATTAATTGATTTTAATCGTTTTGTACAATGTCGATATTGTAGCAAGTTTCTTTCAAACTTCGGTCTGGTTTCGGTTAGTTTGAATCGCCCGCGCAAGGCACGAGGTCGCATCGGCGCCGTGGAAGGGGACTTTAGTCACGCATAACAATCTCGAAGAAGACAGTCGGGACTCGGGAGCATAATCAAGAGGAAGTGGAGGGACCGTAGATAAAGCATACGAGATGAAATTGGCATCAATGCGGTGATCAAATTCAATTGTTTGATGACATGTTGTCGAAAACTCTTGGCCTAGGCCGAAACACAACACCAGAGCCACTCAAGACGCCATGTTACGTAAAGGTGCAATTACTGCTCGGCGTTTCAGGCGCGTTGAGTGCGTTTACTGTGTTTATTGGCTGCCGCGCCAACTACGCCGCGTGGAACGCTTGAACAGAATGCAGCTTTAACTCCGCCCACTCCTTCCGACCTTGCACGGCCAGCGCATGCGCACATGATGACAAGGCAAGGCTGGTACGAACGATGTATTTTGCGACGTCGCTTCAAGTAGAAATTGATGGAAACGTATCTCACGGGCGAGCAAGACATTAAATCGGCGGTTATCACGGCGTATTTGGCGGGAAAACGTAACGTACGGGAACGTTTCTCGCGGGTAATAGGCGGCGGATCTTGAAAACTAAATTTAAAAAAGCGCAAAAATTTAAAATCGATTTTTGATTAATAATCGATCAATCGAATCGATTTCATCGTAATCGTTGACACCCCTAGATATTATCATTAGGCCTACTATGTGTAGGCTCATGCCTCAGGCAAACTATTACAATACATTAAATTGCTTGGCATGGATTTGACTACATCCAGTTACACACTTTTACACGGTGAGAACGCTACATTTCTAGGGCGGCGAGTCCCAGAAAATTTTAACACACGAACATCCAAATGCGCTTCTCTGTCAACGTAGTTAATAAGATCCAGGTTCTCTAGTGTAGTGTAGCCGTCAGCTGGTCGCCATACTAGCGTGGCCACCCACTCAAGGTCGTTACTCTCGAGTCACGTTACACCGTGAGAAAGAGCGTGGGAGAGAGAGCAACTGATCGTGAGCTTGACTGGAATGGAATGAATTCGAGATAGATTCCAGAGTATGTTATTGATGACGTTAATAGCAGGCCTACTGATGCCACGTCAATGGTAGTATTTTTTATGAAGGTCATGTTGCCGGTTAGAGTGTGGCTCCCTCAGCTGTATTACCTAAAAAGTGGAATGGGGGACGCCGTGGTTGGCAGCGGGCCAATTGGTTAGCACAGGGTGCACAGCGTTCTCAACTGTACAGGTAGGCCCTACCTAATAAATAGGGCTGTGCAAATTGGTAAAAATGCCTCCCCGGGTACCCGTCGATCGTACGGGCGGGTACCCGAAATTACGAAATTTTAAGATTTTTTTACGATAACCAAAAAAAAAAAAGTGAATTAAGTCATTTATCTACTTTATATTGACAGAGGTCATCACTTTAACACGCACGTTCTCATAAACGTGAACATGTCGACGGTCTCGGGCGCCAGAGATGCTCGTTTCTAATGTCCAGCTGTTGAAAATGCATATTCATTAGGAACTGATGTTGCCGGAATGCATAAATATCTCCGCCAGTCACTTATCGGCGATTACGATGAATAGGGGTGCGCGCGCAGCGTGTTGGTGACGTCACTCACTGGAGCTCGACGGACGAAATACGAGCGCGTATTAATGACGAATCACTTACTGCCGCCGCTGCGTGCCGACGAGTGCAAGCCTGACCGGCGGCGGCGTTAATTGAGCGGAATTTGAGACGAAAAACGGTCAAACGAGTGCCCGACGACTCATTTCATTACCCGGGCTATTATCAACGGGCGGGTACCCGTTCACAGCCCTACTAATAAATATAAAAAATGCCCCCCCCCCCTCCTTTTCAATTAAGGATCGGTTAACCTTAATTAATAACGCCGATCAATCGATTAGGTAGGCCTAAAGCATCATTCACAATCAGTTCTATGTCGTATACCATTTTTCATTGCTCCTGTGTGTTGCGCATGCGCGTACAGTCAGCTGTGGAGTTTCCTTGTTCGTGATTGGCTCGTCGTAAGAACCAGTCGTAAGAATTGGATTTTGGGCAATTCGTTACGACATAAACCATACGCCTTGCGACTTGGGACGTGTTGTGAACGTTCTGATTGAAATACATACTCAGCAATACAAATTATTACGCCTTAGGCCTTGCGCCTTACGCCTTAGAACTGATTGTGAATGATGCTTAATTAACCAATTTATCCCATCCCTAGTACTTAAACGTAAGATTAATTTGCAGTAAATTTTACGTTCGAACGTAAGGGGCGTTACCCAACCCTGGCCAACCTTAATCCATCTATTGATGATTTATGATGCTTAACGTCTCATATTAATGCACTAGGCTTAGCCTAGATGACGATGGACGATTACAAAAAAACAACATGCCTTAGGCCTATGCCGCATGCAGGATTTGAAGCCACGTCTTCATAGTCGTACGCTTCGGACCATCAGTTCAGAGTACCGTACCCTTCCTCATTTTTTATTACGAGACCAGTTTACTCACCAACGAATTTCAATGTTGAACTTGAAGCTTCAGATTAAAGTAGGGCCAAGGCCCTAGCCTAGGTTTAGGCTAGACCCTAGTCCAACGCTGATCGCATAGTTGAACACGCTCGGCTTATAGCTGCAAGGTCTACGAGGACAAAGGTCGAATTCGTGTAGCTAGTGGCTGCTCCGGTTGACAGAGGTCTGGTAGCTTGGTGTTGTAGCCTATCGAATGGAAACACACCATTAGCTTTATGTACTAGCCCTAGGCCTAGTAGGCCTAGCCCAAGGTAGGCCTAGGGCCTAGGCCCTACGAGTGACAGTAGACCTAGGCCTAGGGGGGCCTACCCATGTGTGCGGAGAAGGGGGTAGGCCTAGGCCTAGGACCTATGGCCAATGTCATAGTAACCTATGGCCTCCAGTAAAAAGAAAAACCAGAAGCAATTCTTTAGGTAATGCACGAGGTGTAGGCCTATTCATGGGATTCGAACCCAAGTCC
Source organism: Sweltsa coloradensis (assembly GCA_024449915.1). Classification (NCBI taxonomy): domain Eukaryota; kingdom Metazoa; phylum Arthropoda; class Insecta; order Plecoptera; family Chloroperlidae; genus Sweltsa; species Sweltsa coloradensis. The sequence continues at coordinate 8,759 of JAMZAV010007361.1, read as the reverse complement.
CTCGTTTGTTTAATTTTGCAAAGATCATATTGAAACCAAAGACAGTAGGCCTACAGAAGGCCTTTGTGTGTAAGGTAACTAGGGCTAACTTATAACAAAAAAGTAATTTTTAAAGACGTTCTGCACTTTTCAAGACAACACGAGATCGTAGGCCCTAGCCCCTCCTTTGTGTATCCAATACTGGTTATTCAATGCATTACCTCTGAATTTAGTGCAGGACCCACATCAAAATAATACAGCTAAAAAATTAGCAAAAACAAGCTGTTTACTGGAGTTGTTAAAGTAGTTTCTGGCCGGGAAGCAACATGCACGCGCTTTCATTCGCCCAACCGCCTTCTAAACGCGCGAAGCTAGCGGTCGGTTGATTTAAAGAGAAGGGCGGTGAAATTCAAGTGGAGGAAAATCCATTTTTTATAAAAATAATTACTGTTTCAACAGATTTGCAATTTTATTTAATTAGTCAATAGCAATTTCGTCATTTTTCAGTTGCAGTAAAGATTACAAAACACGTGAATTGATAGCATAATATGAGGTATCAAAGAGTGATGTGTATTGAAATAATATGCTGGATGAGGGGCAGCTAGGGAGGGGACAGATCGAAGTAAATGCTAGATTGCAAGTCACGACTCACGCCATTGCTAAAAGGTAGACCTACGTCAGAGTGATATCATCATCAGTGTGATTCACTACGATATCAGTGTGATTCACTACGATTGAAATTGAATCGGCTACAAAATTAAATTAATATTATTGTAAAAAACCAGCTATCGTGGAAGTTCCCGACCAGCGTGGTACCAAAGGGACGCACGAACACGACCTTGGCATGACCTTAGCCCACAAATGTCCCCGACAATCAAGCAGCTACGAACTAACGGTTAAATAGGGAAGGGAAACAACGCCAAGAAACTACTAGGCACAGTATTTTAAGCTACGCCAATTAGCCATACGTATAACCCTACAAGCAGTGATGTGCCCTCCATGGCCAACCATGCCCCCCCCAAAAAAACTAAATTATTTCAAAAAATTAATAATTTTTTAATGAAGTTGTTAATTCTTGATTAGAATGGGAAACTTATGAACTATATTCATGCTAAGAGGGTAATATCAATCGTAAGTTGTCTAGGTGAATGGAATTCCAAGTTGACCTTGGCAATGTAGGGTTCCATTAAAACTGGTAAATGGTCAAACTGCTACATGAAACAATAAACACCTCAACGGTATGTCTACAATGTGGGCTATGTATTTAGTATTTATTAAAAGAATTTGAATTTATAAGTGATAAGTGTTATAAGTGAACTGAATGAAACTAGTGTAAAGTATAGCTACAAGGCGTGGAAGAAGACAAAGGCAGCCGCCTACCTGTGTTGGAAGTTCTCTCGAGAAGGTCAGATGAGCAAGTCAAGTCGAGCAACCTGCCTCGGTCACCCTCTTCTCTGCACTGCACGTAGCAAACAGGAAGTGAAATATGTAGGCCACGCCCAGCCATGCCGTCACGATACCCACGTTGTGCTAGCAGCGACATCTATCTTGGAGCTGCTGGTTGCCGGCAAGATTTGAATCACACTTGTTCATAAAGTGGAAATACGTCGTGATTTTGGGAGGCAAGCAAGGCTCAAGTCTCACGATTATGTTGTTTTTATCATTTGCGAAAGATTTGGTGCAGACCTAGATGTTAGTTTTGTTGTTCGCCAAAATTTATATCAGGATCGAGAGTGTAGTGGGGGGGGGGGGGTGCAAGTCACAAAATGACATCAGAAAATATACACTCGTCCTGTGCTATCACTACGTTGGCAAAGGGAGGGTAGTCATAAAAAGTAATAAACTAGCGGTATACCTTCTTTCTAAATCATTATGTTTTACCATTCAGTCAGGTGATGCTGATTTCTGATCCTGCTGAACGGTTGGTAATATCATTACCTAATTTTGCATGAATGTTAATAGAGAAATTTTATATTGATTTTCATTGAAAAAAGAAGCCTTAAAGACCCAAATCGAGACACAAGTTCAAAACGTAAAAAATAGAAATCCAAAACATGGATTTTAATTTTCAATTCTGGAAATTCCCTCGAAACAATATATCTTACAATATAACCAAATTAACCTGCGCATTCACATTGATTTAAACGTTGATATGCAAATTTGCCTTAAACAAATCTGGACACTTGGAATAAATTCCCGAAATTGACCAAAATGGAGTAAATTACGGTGATTTCACTAATTTTTTTATTCAAAATCAATTAATTAATTTAGAAATACGCGTACTGGATAATATCTTAGATTCATTCTTTATTAACGTTAGTGTGAAATTTGAAAACGGTGTTATAAACCGTTTACCCGAAAAAAAAAACAGAAAGCCGAGCTCCCAAACTCGTCTCCGCGGCAGCCTCAGCGAGGTCGATACCCGCCGCTGGCAATCCTCAATGTAAGCTATCTTATCTATATAAATAAAAACGAATGTATGTATGTCTGTCTGTCTGTCTGTTTGTCCTTTATGCATTACTACACCATTCATCCGATCTCCATGAAACTTGGCACATACATGTATTTTTCACGGGAAGGTTTCTATGCTATCCATTTTGTTGTAACTCCTCCACGTGGTGATCGGTGCCTGCAAAGAGGATACATTCGTTTTCATATATATAGACTACACCATTCATCCGATCTCCATGAAACTTGGCACATATATATGTATTTTTTCACGGGGAAGGTTTCTATGCTATCTTTTTTGTTGTAACTCCTCCACGTGGTGATCGGTGCCTGCAAAGAGGACTCACCAATGAATTGACTTCCGACACCGTTGGACAAATCACCATGAAAGTTGACACATATACGTATTTTTTTTTATGGAGAAGTACACTCCCGCGAAGGGTTCTGGCATACGTCGCAGCAACGCGCGACGGGTAAGCTGGTATTTTACAAGTTCTCTTCAGATGTTAAGAGTCAACCGGAGTTTGGCCAGTAGGCCTAAGTTGGTGAAAATGGGAGCTTGAAAGAGGCACGGGAGGTGGATTTCGCAAATGTCACTCAAAATATTCGAAAAATAGCCGTCCATAGACGGCCGCATTTGCAATGTACGTCTGTGGCTGCACGATGTACTGCAGAAGCTCCGATACGGTGCGGCGCCGTGAGTCCGGTCTACGGTCCGCGAGGCCGAAGCTCTATTATCGTTGAGTGACTAATATTAGTCACTCAACGCTATTATTTCACATCGTTCGCAGTCTCGCCTCCGTGGACGAGTTTATTATTACAACAGAGGGTGCTAGATCTAGGGTGATTGAGTAAATTTTATGATCGGGAAATTTCCCAAAATTGGTTATAAATGTATGTGATGAATGAAAAAAAGTGTAAAAATTTTACCGACTGAAACTGTGGAATCGAAACACCCCCGTAAGAAGTATATGTATATTCGAAACGCTGATTTAGACCACAAGACATACTTAGGCATGATTGTTACATTTTTTAATCTACTTATTATTACAATTTATCGAAATTTTTATTATGCGTGGGTACGTGTAACGTGCCGTTTATTGCGCTATAGCTACGTACATAAGTATACCATAATATTAATATGGTTGTGAATACATTTAATCAGGATGATATTTTAACTAGCTGTGCAAGCTCCTGATGCAACCATGCACTGATCCATTGATGACTGGTATATAAGAATGGGAATTTGAAATGGTTCTGAAAAAAAGTGCGTTTTTTTATTATTCATTTGACATTTGAATATTCAATACGATTGAAACTCGTCACATTTTCTTCTATCAAGTCCGTTCCATAAAAGTACAGTATGTATAGTGTACAACAATAGTACCTATCATTGGTTTATGCTTCCGATTTTTTTCTGACTGCATTAAAGGGAAAATATGAAAAAAGTAACTATTCCCCGGGCCTTTTGATTATGACATTTGTTCTGTAGGTGGCGGCCTAATAAGAAACATAAATATTTAATATTCGTACAAACTATTTCCATGATATACCTATACATTAAATTCATTCAAATATATTTCTTCAAAACCTATACCCAATAGCTGTACCCAATGACATCCAATGTAATGCACGTATGCTTACAACGACGGCAAGGCACGTATGTTAATTAATGAAGTGAAAAATAATTGTGAAAGGAGAAGGAACCACCAATGTATGTAATGTGTGTTGAAATTTTTAAACGGTAATGAATTTCTTTCGAAGTATATTTTTATGTTGCTTCTTGCGTTTATTATATTATTATTTCTCGGGACTTTTGAAATAACTTTCACATTATTTTCTCTATTCAAGAATGCATAAATAAATTTTTAAAGGCAACACCATTTCTCGCTAATCAAATACGTAACGAAGTACTCATTGATACAGAATGAACATTGATGCCTTCATGTGTTGTGTCAATATTATTTTTACTTGCCTTTTATAATCACATGTTAACAAAATTATGATATTTTGATCAGTATATAACCATTGTGTAAATGTTGAAGTACAACTTCAATTCAGCTTTCGATTTCGATTCCCGGGTGTGACCGTTTTGCTGTAATGAGCCAATGAGTGCATGAGACTCAAACCCAAGTCCATTTGGATTATAGAAAACACTTTTATTATTACTACAATAAAATAAACGCTCTGGCATTATTCCCTTGGGCCCTTGCATTGGACGTACTATAAAACATCCTCGGAAGGTCGGTAGAAGTGCGTAAAAGTTGTATATAAAATTATACTTATTAAAGTGTTGAATGACTCATCCCCGGCATTGCAATGTGTTATTGGATCACTCGAGGCGGCAGCCGCAGGCGGCAAAATGCATATTACACGAAAACACGCCTCTCTGTTGTGTCCGTTTGGAACAAATTTTCCAGACCACAAATATTTCGACATGTCTCCAGCATCTCTGACATAGCATTTGTCGAACCCTGCATGGCTTGTTTTGGGACCGAATAACCGTAAGGTAGCTCATGCATAAACGCTGAGCCCTTGATTTGGAAGGAAAACGGTTGAATCCCGTCACCAGCAATCCTAGCTGAAAGTTTCACCCGGGAATTCTTGAGCCCTTAGGCGAATGCCGGGATGCAACCTATTTTAGTTTTTTATTTCTAGTGCAGTGCGTAAAATGTTTTCACTCATATTCAATTAACAAATTCTGTAATTAGCAAAATACATACTAAATGGCCCACGTCGTCTCTATAATGCTAATTTGGTTGGAATCCGCCCGGAGAGTGAAAATCCTGAGATCTATAATATACCTTGTGGAGACAATTTTTAATTTCTGTTTCATGATAACCCACCAATGTACTTCTCAGGGTTAAACAAAATTATACAAACAGTCAATCGTGGGGATGTGTGCGTGTGTCAATACAATGGATCTACTGAAACACGCCCCCATCGAAATAATGGATGGTCATGTAGAATCGAACACAAAATAATTCCAAAACTGAGCCCTACTCATATTTTAAATATGCATATTACAACAAACTACAATCACTGCCCTGAAATGGTCCCCCTATCTCGAGCGGAAAATTTATTAGTTATGTTTTTTTTTATTAAATCCACACAAATATTAAATTCCATTAAAAAAGTAAATACGGCCTAATACAAAATACAATAGTAGACCCTATAAACTTACCGTTAGACTACGTTTTAGCATTGTTTTCCAACGAAAATAAAATATCGACTCTAAAACATTAATTGTGTGACTACACCGGGTTTGAACCCGGGGCCTTAGCTGTCCGGGCTATTTCTCTTACCCGCTGAGCTATGCAGCCACCAATTTTAAACTGTCTAATTCTTGGTCTATTTTGTACATTACATGTACGGACAGCTAAGGTCCCGGGTTCAAACCCCGGTGTAGTCACTTTTTTAATTTTTGTCTAAAGTACTAACATACAGAGTCAAAGTCGCCTACTTATAAAGCCAAGGTTAAAAATCGTATAGCCCAACTCTAGGGGTTATAAAAGTGGTTTGTATTCTCTAGTTTTTTTCAGTGCTGCTCTACAAATGTACAAAAACAGACCAAAAATTAGACAGATTTAAAAATTTGGGGGCTGCATAGCTCAGTTTTGGTAAAAACAATCCCGGGCAGCTAAGGTCCCGGCCCGGGTTCAAACCCCGGTGTAGTCACTTTTTAATTTCTGTCTAAAGTACTAAAAATAACAGCGTCACATAGTCGCCTACTATAAAGCCAAGGGTTTAAAGATATAAATAAAACCATCGACCCAAAATCAAATATTATTACACACACAACACGAAATGGCTTACAATTACCGTATTCTATAATAAACACGCATGTGAGCAATTGTTTTTTCAACTTAACCCTACACACCTACACCACACACTTCTTATAGCTTATTTTCATGGGAGATCACACACTTTCTAAGTATGATAACTAGCACAGAGTCACGAAAAAAAACTGAATGAAAATAAACCCGATTTGCCTATATCTCGATGTGACAGAATTGCGTCGGGTTTCAGGTCACTGCATGTTACGAAACGAAATGAACGTCTGGTGTCCGCTTGACCCCTGGTAATTTACGACTCGGTGGCTGTCATCGGCCTACAGTTGTGCAATGTTGCACAAAAAATATAGCAGTATGCGATTGATGCGTATATTTAATAAATCTTCAAATATAATAGTGTAAAAGGCAGATAACTTATCCAGATAAAATGAGGAAATACGATTTTAATTTCATTTATATTTTTGGAACAAAAAGATTGATTTTTAAATTCTTTTCGGGATAACTAGTTAATTCCTGTTTCCTTCCAGAAGAGTTTTGAGTTAGAGAGAGTAAGAGAACTTTTCATAACATCGTGGGTGCAATTGAACCAAAGGCGAAATTTACATCAGAGCGCTTTGCTTTTGCTTGATGTCCAGATATTATTTATTTGTTGGCGACTATGACGGGTTATGATGGTAGTCTTATCATAGACATAATTAAAAAGGTGCCTCCACGGGGATTTTAACCCCGAACCTCTGATGTCTGGGCAGATGCTCTCACCCCCTTTTTTTATTAATTTTCTTAACTTCAATAAAAATGGGTCCGTGCCGTGGTTGAAATAAAAAATATAATTTCATCTACCAAATTTAAAATTCAAGCATAGCCAAAAATAAGCCACTTTGTTACGACTTATCTCATCTTAATTTGAAAAGCCGTGGTTCAATCCCCGGTGGTAACACTGTTTTAAAACCATAATAATATATACAATGTTAATTGAAAAATTGCCAAAAAAGTCGAATAAAATACTGTATTTAGATTAATGTTTATTATCATCATGGAAAGTGGTTTTCGCGTGCTTCAAACCCTTTTTTTCTCCTATTAGAGATGTTTATGTTCGTACCCAACAATGGACTTGTTGCCATAAACCCTCCTCCCCCCACCCCCCCCCACTTCCCCCCTCAACTTCATATTAGTACATCACACGCTTTCAAAAGGCGATACACTAAAAATTTTCTTACTTCAATTTACGTGCAGTAAATTTGAAAGACTCAGAGATGCATAAATGTAAAAACGCGCCGTGGCTGGATGTATTAATAATTGTTTCATTCTGTTTTTGAAATAAAAAACAAAAATTTTCCCGACTGGGGATCGAACCCAAAACATACTGGTCCCTGTACATATAATAAATTGATATTTGGGATGCTCCGGTATCGACAAATTTTCTGTAAGAAATGCAATAAACATTGACGCCAAGCATAGCATTCTATAGCGCAGATCTATGCATAATGATTTTAAATGGTGTCCTGCATAGTTCACGAGCAAAGTCATGCAGCCAATCAGAACAAGTTATTCCCAAAAATTACTGACCTGTCACTCAAAGTGGTGAAAAAAGCTTCGTATCGCTAGGTTGCGCCACTTGCTGGAGTCAAAAAAGCCTAAAATAGCGCCAACATGCTTTCGTACTTCCATTGGGACAGCGGACACCCCCTTTTTCAAAATTCTCAGATTTTTAGGAATGCTAGTTGAAGGTGTATATTTACACGTGTGTTGCGTACTTTTCCAAAAGTGCTTGGTTACGCCTAAAAAAAATCGCGAAAAACAGGGAAATGTTAAAATATTCCCCAAAAGTTAACAAATTTTATTTAAATAACAAGGACAATTTTGGAAAACAGTACTCAACACACGTTCATTGCGACGTCTTTACTGAGTAGAATAAAAAAATTTATAAAGATATCTCAATTGTGTCGTTAGATACGATGGAAGTACGAAAACCCCTGCAACACCCGAAATAATACAGGGTCCAGTAGAGCGTGCGATTTAAATACCACTCCGATCGTGCCATGTGCAGTAAATTTCGTATTTTAAAATCTTTCAAATACGGGCAGGGAAATCATTATTTTTTCATTCTGTTTTTTCCTCTGATAGATAAACAAACTCTTATTTCTCGTACATAGCCCTTTTGTTCATTTTAGTCATAACAATTTCCCCCACGAGTCTCAAAGTCCAGAAAAATGTTCATTTCCGGTCAAAGTTTACTGCTCTTGTGTGACCAAAGGGGAGTAAATTTGGGAAATCAGGCCTGGGACGTAGAATAACAGTTCATTTCTGAGTAAATAAAAAAAACATATTTGAAATCGGACGAAAAATGTAGACGTAGTTTTGAAAAGTACGAACGCCTTGCAAAGCACACTTTGGCTCCATTTGGTGGCGCTCTCTAGTGAATTCGATCGTGTCTGCTTCGAAAAAGTAGGGGGTAATGGGCGGATCTGGCACGGATGTGTTGTCATCAGATACTAATCACAATCTGTATTTTGAGTTTGCTTTCAGCTTTTTACATCG
>JAMZAV010007360.1:0-22479 GCA_024449915.1 Sweltsa coloradensis | reverse complement strand
TCTTATCAAAAAAAGCGGTACACTTCTTGAGACATTATGATCCACATACCATTTGCTGACCATTGATCATTGGAGTTGAAAAATGTTTGCACCCCTAAAAACAGAGTTATTACGCCATGATAAGTTGTATTCGATGTAATGAGTAATAGTTTCAACAAACCATCCAAAAAAGAACCACAACACTATAGATTGTTGTGTTTTAATGCATTGTTGTTGTAATATTACTATTTCAATAAAAATTAACTTAAATGTTGATCATTGTTGTGTCTCCATCTATGTAATTAGATTTATTTAGTTGTCCTCCTTTGTAAATCAGTTTTTTTAACTGAGTAGGATAGACAATTAATAGATAAAAAATAAATAAACAAACAAAACAAATGAAATGCTTGTTTTCAGGTAGCTGTGTTACGCTCATATGTTGGGGAACCTCCGATATGTGTGGGAAGCATCTTCACGGAGAGCCTGGTACTTGTGAGTGCGTCCTGCGTTGGCAAGTATGTACATGGCCGCGATTGATTCAATAATATTACTAACAGCTTGATTTGAATACGTCATTTGGTTTTATATTACAACAGTCATGTCAAAATCCATTGTTACTTGAATACACTTCATAAAAAAAGACAATATTAAGATAAATCATTTGTGGACTCAATACAAGACGAATGCGTTTTGAATGTAGTTATTATCGATAAAAGTTATTGTAAAAGAAATTGAAAATATAACAACACAAAATTGTTCGTGAATTTAACTTCGTTGGAAAGCGATATTGGAAAAATCTCCTTTCCAATCTAGGCCCTAGCATAAAATATATTCTTTTACAAGGAATTATTGGATTAACTTAAGAGAATTATAATCCATACTTACTATGAATTACTGGGATACTTAGAATTCTCGTAATGAACCAAATTCAATGGCCAAGTAATTTTTTTTTATGATTTTGAGTTTAAAATTTTAACTTTTTTTACCACGAAAATGGTTGGCTTGGCGCTCGTCAACAGGCGAAATGATCTTACTTCTTTTCAATGCGAAGTCATTCTTTCAAATTTAAGGTTTTATTCTTACAAATGTCATTCAATCCAATCAATTGCGGTTTCGAAATAGGGAGAAAGAATGAAATGCTCGGCTCAACTTCTATATCTCACAGCATTCACAGCCCAAGACTTTTGAAGGAGAGCTTGGCTGCCGTTTTTTTTTTCAAATTTTTGTATTTGGGGGGGGGTTATACTTAGGACCACTGGCTGGGCACGATACGATGTGTACTTGATTCGTGCATTCTTCTGTCAGCACAGAGAAAGAACGCGACCCCAGAACGTACACGGTGATTGCTGGGATCAGCGAGCTGTCGATGGCTTCCCTTGCTGACGGCTGGTACTCACACTTAGGACCACTGGCTGGGCACGATACGATGTGTACTTGATTCGTGCATTCTTCTGTCAGCACAGAGAAAGAACGCGACCCCAGAACGTACACGGTGATTGCTGGGATCAGCGAGCTGTCGATGGCTTCCCTTGCTGACGGCCAGAAGAGAAACGTCAAGGAAATAATACAGGACGACTCAGTCGAGCCGAACATCGCGATGCTCAAGGTTATAAATAAATAAAATAAATAAATAAAGTTAAGGTTAAGATTGTCAGTAGATTTAGAGCGCTCTATAGGGGCTATTACATAAAAAAAAATTACCACATAGTCTATAGCATAACACTTCACTAAAATGAGCATTTAAAAAATTATATCTTGTAACTGTGATTTTACACGTTTTTTTTAAATCCAGTAATTTGCGAAAATTGGTGTTTTGGGAATTTTCTTAAATCGGCTTTAACCTGCATCTTTTTTGTTCCACATAGATACTAGAGCAATGTACCAATCTAATATTCCCATTTGTAACATCGTGTCTTGAAACTGGGCACAAATATACTCTCAAACACGCAAAAATATGCTTTCCAAAATCACACCCCTTCTTGATAATCAGGATATTTTGACCGAACCACTTGCCCAAATTACAAAAAAAAAAAAAAAATTACAAAAATGGCTGCAGAGTACGTCAATAATGGCCAATATTTTTTTGGATCAAAATCCTCAAGGTCACGGGGCATAAAGATCGTCCCCATGTTATTTCTTATGGGGGAATTTTGCTGATGGGACCTAACTCGAAAAATCCCAAGTTTGACAATATTTTTTCGATTCATGGTGGACCCAATAATTTTTCTGTTAATTGCTAAATTCATTACTAGTTAGCCCGAATGAAATTTTTTTTTTAGTTTAGCGGGTGAATACCCCATTAATAGCAAGTATATTATTCTCGCCTCGAACATCTAATAATTATAAAGCCCGTTTAAAATACGGAAAATGCGTGGAAAATTATCAGAGACAGGTATTGTATTGCGTGTTTATTTTCACAGCTAAAAAATTCACCGCTTCTGGGAAATAGGAAAACAGAGTTGATAATAAGTTCTGCCGCTAACTAGTACCTGTATCTGAATTCTTATAACTACATTAATTTTATTTATATCTCCAAGTCCTTAAAAAGATTCCACACCCAAAATTTTCAAAAATATTAGGGAGAGAGAGATATATAGAACTTTCAACTAAATGTTGAATTATTTTCACCACCAATTCACCGCTTTTGGACATAACAAAAACGAAAATTTGTTTTAAATACCTGCCTCTGGTGATTATCAAGTAAAACAGTCGGAAGGTCGACATCTTATGTAAAGCAATCATTGCGGAATTAAAGGGGGCCTTGATGCTGAAGAGTAGAGAGTATGATGAAGTTGAAAAATGTTGAATCAAAAATAGTTTGGAAATGGTGAAAATGGTTACATGAAACCACCATTGTGGTCTCTCCTCTCTAGTCAACTCAAGATATTATTTGATTGGTCCACACTGACTGCCTATGTTATCGTATTTTACGATGAGACGAGGAGGAATGCTCTGGGCCTATTTCTCATTACATTAAATATTCAACCCACATTAATCTTGTCCGATGTTTTTTTAATCTTTTAATAATCTTATATCTAATTGTCATGGTAGCTAATAAATCTTTGTTTGCAGGTAGAACCACCGCTAGATATGAACGAAAGAACCAAAATAAGGAGAATTTCCTTCGAGCAGTTTTTGGGCTGGAGAGTTTGCACCCTAATACAATGGGGTAATGTAAGTTTCTCATCCACCATCCCTCTCTCGTCAACTCGTATACATATTATGAACTATAACTCAAAACTATGATTTAAATCAGAACACTGATGTAAGATGAAAACTAATCCTCGGAACATTTAGACTTATGGTTGTTGATTTCATTAGACCTGTAAAAACATATTTTTTTATTTTAAAACAGTGGATAAAGTGTCAGTAACACTGTCAGGGTCATTGCCACTGTCACTGTCGCTGTATTGTCATTGCCATTTTAATTTTCACGTTTTCTGTAGCTACCAATTTCATTATACCTGTCATTGTCATTGTCCTTAGCATAATCATTGCCATAATCATTATTATAAGCTTTCCGCGGTGGTACAAACAATTAGGGTACTGGTCCGAAGCTATGACTCTACGAGGACGTGGGCTCGAATCCCGCGCATAAGGAATGTTATTTTTGGAATCGTCCATCATCGTTTCATTCATTACCATCTCGAATAGCCTTAGCGCATTAAGAACAAAACTCATCATTTATTATCATTATTTTTTATATTATTATATTATCATAATCAGATTGGAGAAGGGTAGACAGGTTGGGAAAGCAAAGAGAACATAAATCCCAGCCTGAAGGGCTGGGGGCGACAAAACTTTTCACCACTGCAGCTAATTTAAAGTTGTTACCTTTTATTTCAAATTAAATTAAATGTTAAATAAATGTTAAATTAGCTGCAGTTGTCATCAGCAGGTGAAAAGTTTTGTCGCCCCCAGCCCTTCAGGCTGGGATTTATGTTCTCTTTGCTTTCCCAACCTGTCAACCCTTCTCCAATCTAACTAGCCGATAGGCATATTTCACTCTAGAACGAAAAAATATTATAAATAATCCGATAAAGTTTCATTGTAACCAAGTGCACGGTTCGTCCTCACTTCTAGATCAAGAAAACGAGTACAACCGACTGGACTCTTCTCAAGATCGACATGCAGGTGTACGACACCAACAAGTGTCGCTCAGTTGGGAAATTTCTTAAATCGGGTTAAACTGCTTCTTTTTGGTCCACATAGATACTAGAGCCAGTACCAATCTAAAATGCCCATTTTTTACATCGTGTCTTGAAACTGTGCTCAAAAATACCCTTAAACACGCAAAAATTGCATTCCAAAATCACACCCCACCTTGGTAATCAGCATATTTTGACCGAACTACTTGCCCAAATTACAAACAAAATATAGAGAATTTAACAGAAAAGGCTGTAGAGTACGTCAATAATGGCCAATATTTTTTTGGATCAAAATCCTCCAAGGTCACTGGGCATAAAGATCGTCCCCATGTTATTTCTTATGAGAGATTTTTGCCGATGTTACCTAGCTCGAAAAATGTCATGTTTCACAATTTTTTGGGAGGTCATGGTTGCCCCAATAATTTTTCTGTTAATTGCTTAATTCATTACTAATTAGCCTGAATGAAATATATTTTTTGAGTTTAGCGGTTAAATACAACCGTGTACACACCTTTCCAAGGGGTGGAACGTAAGGGGAGACGCGGGGGGACAAGGGGTGGACAAGCCTGTGCTGGTCAGAACCAGCCACAAGCGTATGGGGAGGGCAGGGGTTCCCCCACGTCGTGGTCGTCTCCGTCTGTGTCATCATCCGTCCGCGTTGTCATTGTCGTCGCCGTCGGGGAGGTAGTCAAAGGGAAGGGGAAAGTTCCCCGACGACGACCCAGAGCTCGCCATTAGTTTCAGGGAGTTTAACTCCCTTATATTCACGGCCAAATCACGAGAAGATTGCGAGTTGGAATTTAGTGAGTTGAGTACGAGTAGCTGAGCGGGGGAGAGAATTCGTGGTAGGGAGACATAGTAAGGAATGCACGAAACCACAAACAACTTTAAAGATAACTATGAGGGTGCGAAAAATACATTCAGTAGTTTGTTTAGAGTGTTTCCATTCAGCTACGGATGTGATAAGCGTAGGAAGACTTAATTAAAGTAGCTTCGAACCAAAGCAGTTGTCACTGACGCCATCAACGAACGAATAACGGTCAACCAGCGAAAGAAAAAAATGTATAACATGTGGTTTGACGGATGAGATTGTTGTATGTGTTCTGCAATGGTTCATTCGTCTTTTTATGAACCACTTATATATATAGTTAGTAGTAGGTTATATTTTAGATGTTTGTTAAATGTTAATTTTGAATTTCAATGTATTGTTTTATCAATTGAGTGTTATTCTGTGACGTAAGGCAACAGCGTTGGCTGCAGATACCAATAAAGGTGTATTATTATTATTATTATTATTATTATTATTATTATTATTATTGAAAAGAGGACCACTGTAGCCTCGAATCACAACGACATAAAAAAGGCTACTTCGGAACAACTGTATACTAAATTTATCATTTGCTTCTGTTGCTAGGACGTATCTAATGTCAACGTTTAAATTTACCTAGCAAGGCAAATAAAGTATTTAAGCCTATAACAGAAGCTTTAAATTCTTCCTGAAGAAGGAATCAAACCCAAGATCATCTACATAATAGCAAGAAGTTTGACAAATAATAGCCGAATTTTGTGTCGACGTACTGTTGACTTTGTTGCTTCGCTCACTTGTTTGGTTACTCCCGTACCAGTGTGTCTTACTTTTTACTAGGAAGCTTCGCAAACGCTTTTTCAGGCGCGTTGTTGGATGAGCGTAATTTTTTTTAAACGAAAAAAGCGTAAAATTACGATTTTCATGAAAATTATTTTTCGATTGCGCTCAAATTTTACACCAATATATAAATTCATAAAATTAAGGTTCTTTAAAAAAATCATTACAATCAGATAAAGCATGTAGGTGTTAGAAGTCCAAGAATTTTTTTTAAATCGAAAAAAATCGTAAAATTGCGATTTTAATGAGAAGCTCAAAAACGTGGCAGTTCTAAATTAGAGATTTCGAAGGCCTCCAGAAAATTTCATCTCAATTTGAGTATCGGTTTAGCCGGAATCGTGTGAACAAACAGACAAAAATACAGGAAAAATAAAAAAAAAAACATTCCGGATTTTTTTCTCTGGTGCAGTGAAATGAAATCTTCGCTTCGCTCGCTACGCTCATCCAATTATGTTTATCAAGTTGTTCTTCCATCAGGGTGGCGGGACTGCGTTGTTCTGTGACGAGGTCGTCTCGGGTTTTGTTAAGCCGCGCAAGATACAGAGATGCAACCCTGTGTCCCCAACCACTGTGTTCACTGACCTGGGAGCATTTGCGAATTGGACCAGGAACTTTGCTCCGAAAACCATTTACAATGGACAGAAGAAAAGGCGAGTTGAAGTTCTACGCGCAAGGCAAGAAAGCACGACCCTTCGACAAAACCAGTCTAATATCGTGCACGCGATTGTATTTTTATCATTTTCTAGTGCAGTTGCTTTGTTTATTTTTTCATAGGTTATTGTAGTGTGTGTAAAATTTTGCCAAATTATTGTTATTAATGTTTTAAAATATATTTGTTGTAAATAACACTTTAAGCTTCAAGAAGCAAGTATTTTTGATTTGAAAAAAAGTCATTGAATCGCAAGGCAATTTACATAGAACTTGCAATCTAATCATTGTATGTAGTTTTATTTAATTCTCTGGAAATAAAATAAAATCATAATTGACTAATAATCCAATAATTTAATGTATTATAATATCTATTTAAAATTATGAAATCATGAGCCATAATGATCAACACATTCAAATTTGTGTTGTTTTCAGATAGGACGAATCAATACAAGTGTGTGTATTATTTTATTTTATCTAGAAAAATAAATGTTATGTACATTGCAAGTATATACCACCACACATAACAAAAACTTGTAAAAATACAGCCAAACCTTACACACTCAAAAGAAATGAGATCTAAAAAAAAGGGCCAAGCTCATCTACCCTTCCACATTTGCGCATTCTTAATTCGTAAACGTACAGTGTCCCGTAACAACACCCTTGAAAAGCTTGGCAAAATAGAATTTGCAACTATTAATTTAAACGTAATAGTTCATCCAAATTCTTTTTTCTAATTAATTTTAACGTAATGGTCATGCAAATTCTATTTTGCCAAGCTTTTCAAGGATGTTGTTACGGGACACTGTACGTTTATGAATAGAATGCGCAAATGTGGAAGGGTAGATGAGCTTGGCCCTTTTTTTAGATCTTATTTCTTTTGAGTGTGTAAGGTTTGGCTGTATTTTTACAAGTTTTTGTTATGTGTGGGATCTCATTACTTTTTCAAGTTCCATTGCAAAATTATTTGTTAAAATATAATAATTTTATCAAAGTCAATTTAATTGCTATGGTATTACCAATTAACAATAGAATGAAAAAATATAGTGGTCCAAAGACTTGCTTTTTGTAAACAATGTAGGCGATTATTGTCACGAAACTATAGTTACTTGTTGATTGTATGCCTGTATAAGGCTTATTTTAAAACCTTTATTTGGAAGCCTTCCAGCAATTTTTTTTTTAACTTTTTCTTTCAAAGGAATTACATCATTACCTTAATGTAAAATATGAACGTTGTAGCCCCACCCATTTGGTCAGAGTCGCTGGGCAATTGAAACTGACGAATTGGATAGTTGCCAGTAGTAACTAACATCCTTAAAGTGATTTTGAGCATGTTTCAAGTCATATTTTCACCAAGAAGGAATGCTCGTACCCCAACCAAATTTGGCATGTGTTGTCGGGTACCTAAATCCCATCGATTTTGATAGTTTTCAAATTCACATCACGTTTCATGATGGCTGGGTGACACCTCGAAATCACCCCAACTCTGCTTGCTGTATAAGGTGCCTGAGTGTGTAGCGCACCGCGGCTTGGCTGCGGCGCCCTAACGGGCACCTAGATTTACATGTAGTAGTATAAAAAATATCAAGACTTAGTAAGCTATTCTTTATATTCTTTTCATAATATTTATCCTCCAAACACGGACTTTGTTTTCCTCTTCAATTTTATTTACTCTCATGGTTATAAGCAGTGGCAGGTATTTTGGGGGAAAATAAAATATTCGTTTTTATTTTGCCCAAAAGATGTGAATTGGTGGTGAAAATAATTCAACATTTAAATTAGTAGAAGGCTTTACGTCTCTCTCCCCTCTGATATGATGGGCGTGAAATCTTCAAAAAGACTTGCAGATATCAATAAAATGTAGTTATTGAGACAGGTATTTGTGGTGGAACTAAGTTTCATCTTTGTTTTTCTTCTACCCAAATGCAGTGAATTGGTGGGTTTTTTTTACCGTAAATACCTGCCTCTGATAATAAGCCTTCAGTTTCTTTTTATACTAAAATAAACCCGTTCTTGCATTGTTATGTTATGGTATTATATTATTATAATAAAATATGTTTTAAAGTTGTGCTACTTGGTGTTCAAACCCAATACAATATAATATACTGTACTTATTCAATGCTGAATTCTGATTCCAAAAACATTCTCATAGTCCAAATTACTGTAGATTAATTTATGTTTGGAAAAGTAATATATTTTGAAAGAGTAATTAGTAACGAATGGGAGAAAATAGGATGCCTAATAAAATGTATGAAAGAAGTATTGAAGAAAGAAGATGAAGACGGGGTAGACGAAGAAAGAGATGGAAGGGCATCATAGCAGGAGACTTGGAGGCAAGAGGAGAAAGCTGGGAAGATGTGGAAGAGTACTGTTGTGGGAGGATAGAAAGGTGGAAAAATTTGGTTGCTAAACCCAAACTGACCCTGCCAGAAGCAGGAAACGGCGATGGATAATGATTATGATGATGAATAATTTTCATAAATTCAGTTATGAAATATTTCGATAAATATAAAGACTCGTCTTGCTGGGTGGGAGTACAAGCAGATATTATTGTAAGACTGGATTCAATGCTTCCTAGATCACGACAGCGTTTAATCTACATTCGTTTCACCGCTAGCAACGCTCACGGTAGATAATTAGGCTAGAGGCCACTGAAAGTTTGACGGTTGTGCAACAGCTGCTGTCTCCAAGCATTCGGCAGCTGCTCGGTGCACGTACCGTGTATGTAGCCCCTAGGTGCACGTGCACTAAACAATAGGCCCATGACTAGAATACGAATTGTAGTTGACGTGTTTCGTTTGTGATGCAAGTCAACCAATAAAACATAGTAGGTAATATGAGTTATTTTCGCCATTTCATTTCAATTATTATTCACCATAAACAATTAAATTTGCGTTTAGGGTTTAGGGTATATAAATGAATAAAGACTAATTAAGAAGAATAAATAAGAATAAATAAGAAATAAATTCGTATTTAGAACCCACTCAGTCACAGAACAGATTTTTAGTGGGGGACATTACATTTAAAGCCGACCGAGCTAACCCTGTAGGCGCCGACACCATCGACGAGCGAACAATGACCAACTAGAGACTGGCATATTTAAGTATATGAAACACCGATCAATCAAGCTGGACACGATTCCACCCACGGACAGTGCTAGAATCAACAAGACTGATTCAGAACATTATAATTTTATTATGTGCCTCGTTGCTAGGACGGCTCCAAAGTCACCGTTTACACATTCCTTAGCCAAGAATTGATGGACTCAAGTCCAAATCAGAAAATCAAAATCTTCTGCCTATGGAGTGAATCAAACACTGGACCTTCTACATTAGAAGCAGTGGCAATAACCACAAGACCAACGAACTCTACTATATAGGCCTACGTTTCTCATTAAGTTACAGAACTGATAATTTTCGGTGTAGAAAGGATGTCCAACCAGAGGTCAGTATGAGAGATGATTGTATCTACATGGCCACATTGCAGCTATGGCCACACATAACAAAACACTTGTAAAAATACAGCCAAACCTTACACAATCAAAAGCAATGGGATCTAAAAGGAATGCCAAGCTTATGTATCCTCCTACATTTTTGCAAACTTAAATCTTAATATACATAAATTCACTTTGCCCTGTGACTGCATCCTTGTAAAGCGTGGCAAAATTTAATTTGCAACGATGGTTTTAAAATTTAAATGTAAAAGTTTGTGCAAATTTATTTTGCATCACTAAAATGATAGACTCCACCGATGAAAGAATTCCATTCCTAAAATATTGATACAATTTTATAAAAATAGGCTTTTTTCGTTTAGTACTGTCAAACGAAAAAAAAAGAATTTATATTACTTATTATGGTGTGTACGCTCAATAAAATATAGATTTCTAATTGGTTTCAGTACATCACCATATTTGGGTGTATAGAAAATGTAAAAAATTGTTAATCCATGGATTGGTATTGGTATTGGTATTGGTATTTCTTCTGCTAATGACTAGTAGTCGGTGGCAGGTTTTCTTCCTTCATCCTTCCTTCAGTTTCTTCCTTCCTTCATATAATCCATCTTGACTAGTAGTTATCCTTTCTTCGATTTGAGCTTAGTTTCTTGTAGCTTGAAGATTAATCTTGTAGATCATTTTGATCCTCCTCTGTGATAATTGGATGAGCGAAGCGAAGATTTCAATTTCACTGACCCCAAAAAATTTAGCTCTGGTGTTTTTTTTTGTTTGTTTGTTTTTTTTGTTTGTTTGTTTTTCTGTCTGTTTGTTAACTCTCTACCATGCAAACGGCATATCCGATCTTGATGAAAATTTGACAGGACCTTCGAAATCTCTGAACTTAGAGGTGTATTGTTTTTGGGTACAATCGAAGAAATATTTCTCATGAATATCGTACTTTTAAGATTTTTTTCGATTTTTAGTGCGATATTTTCGTGACATTTGGGTTAATTCTGACCAAACGGGTGGGGCTACAACGTTCATATTATACATGGACATTAAGGTTATGGTGATGTAGTACCTTTTAAAAGAAAATGTTGAAAAAGTTAGCCAGAATCCATAGAAATAAAGCTTTTAATATAAGTTTTTTGATTTTTTGTGCGATATTTTCGTGCCATTTGGGCCAATTCTGACCAAACTGGTGGGGCTACAACGTTCATATTAAACATGGACATTAAGGTTATGGTGATGTAGTACCTTTTAAAAGAAAAAGTGACAAAGTTAGCCAGAATCCATAGAAAAAAAGCTTTTAATATAAGTTTTTAACGGTAAATAAAACAAATTGACAAGAAACAATAGAAACTTGACAACAATCACCTACAATGCGTGGGCAGCAAAACAAAGCAACAAAGCACTTGCAAAAGTAAAGATATCCCACGCAGACTAAAAATTTAAAAAAAGCTCATCCATCAACGCGGCGGGACTTTAGCGTTTTCCTAGTATCTCCCATTTCAGGGTTTCCCAGATTAATAGTCTTTATAGTTTGCTCATGAATCCTTTTATATTTTACAAGGCAATTCCATGGTAAGTTCATGACATGGTAAGTCCATGGACTTATAGTAATTGGATGAGCGAAGCGAAGACTTCAATTTCACTGACCCCCAAAAAATTTAGCTCGGGTGTTTTTTTTTTTGTTTTTTTTTGTTTGTTTGTTTTTCTGTCTGTTTGTTAACTCTCTACCAGGCAAACGGCATATCCGATCTTGATGAAAATTTGACAGGACCTTCGAAATCTCTGAACTTAGAGGTGTATTGTTTTTGGGTACAATCGAAGAAATATTTCTCATGAATATCGTACTTTTACGATTTTTTTCGATTTTTAGTGCGATATTTTCGTGACATTTGGGCCAATTCTGACCAAACGGGTGGGGCTACAACGTTCATATTATACATGGACATTAAGGTTATAGTGATGTAGTACCTTTTGAAAGAAAAAGTTGAAAAAGTTAGCCAGAATCCATAGAAATAAAGCTTTTAATATAAGTTTTTTCGGTAAATAATACCAATTGACAGGTAACAAAAGAAACTTGACAACAATCACCTTCAATGCGTAGGCAGCAAAACAAAGCACTTGCAAAAATAAAGATATCTCACGCAAACTAAAAATTTTAAAAAGCTCATCCATCAACGCGGCGGGACTTGAGCGTTTTCCTAGTGCATAGTAATGCCATTGATTTTAAAGCATGGTTTAAATCCACCTCAAGATAGTACATTGTTATAGTGGCGGTGAAACTGGTATTGTTGTAAAGCTGTGGGATTTCTCTGGGTTGTTTATGTTATTTTCATCATCACTCGCCGTTTATGACGTTGACGAGCAGATTATCTAGTGCCTGCAAGAACAGTTTTGCCCGTGGCTATGTCGCAAGGAATCAGCAACTTTAAATCATCACACGATGCTGATTTTAATGATGTCGTTATTGTTTATGTTGAAAGGTAAGTAAGTACCTACCTAGTAGTCGTAGACCTGACACCAGCTTCCCCGTCTGGGCCCGGGGTAGAAGGCGATTCAAGAGGAAAAGTCCACCTCGTAAACATCAGCTAGTAAGAGCGGAGGGTTATACTAGTATCTATGGAGCGGAGTTTATTACTCCCCAAAACTAGAGGCGAGCTCTGGCAATCGTCGTCGGAGACACCTTCTCTTTACTTTGTCGACATCCCGACGACGACGACGATGACGATGACGATGACAAGACGATGATGACCGCGACGTGAGAGCTCCCCTTTTCCTCCCTCTACCCGTGGCTAGTTCTGACCATCATGGCCCCTCTCCATATCCCCTAGACTAGAGTGGTGCATTAAACGGTTGACGCGCCCTTTATCCAAAATACTGGTATTTTTCTTATGTTTTGGGTGACGATAATACGATTACCTAAATTAATTTTAAAATGAGGTTTTGTACAATATGCTAAAGCAGTAGCTAAATAAAGGAAGTTAAAAGACAGAATGGCGCTATTAAGGTAGGCTAAGTTATGCCAAGGGGTATGGACAGGTAGGACCTTGAATCCTACCTATTGGTAATCAATTACATGGTGACATAAATATATCAATGTGGGCATAGGAAATAGATGAATAAATGTTTTGCTGATTAGAAATTAGTATCAGGGTGATTCACACTCTGGATAAAGTAGAAGTTAGTTTAATGTATTTTATCTGTCTCAAGATGGGACAGGTTGGTCAGTGTAGATCATATCCTCAACTCAGCGTCAATCGATAGGAGAACATAATATGGATAGTAGGCCTATAGTCCGTGGAACAAGCGTAATAACATTTCAAATCCGGAAACCAGTACCAAAATTTAGGAGCAGGTAAAAGACGTATTTTAGAATGTTATTTTCACGGGGGACACGCATGGTAGCAAATAAGTCACCTGTCATGGCGTCCACAAGATGGCCGCCAAAATAATTCTTAAAATTGCTGTAACTCAAGAAGTAATCATCAGATTTGGATAAACTAGGTTTTGTTTTATTCGGTTTTTAATGCTCTACAAAAATGTCATTAGAAATTTTACCGTAAATACAATAGTTTTAATTATATTTATATATTATTACAATGTATTGCAATTATAGCACTTTTTGGTATATATCTAATTATTTATACGTAGAATTCGCTAGATTGTCATAAAATTTTCAGACTATACTAAAATAACGCCAATAAATCCAAAATTTAAAGTCCCGAAACGAAATTCCTGTAACTTTTTGATTCATTAATTAATTAAATTAAGCATTAATTAAATCCCAATTAAAAGTTTCCTATTCACTTACCAAAGAAACGTTGTGTATCACACAAGAACAATATGACCACAATGAACCCAAAAAATATTAGTTCCAAAAATTTATTCCAATCACTTTCCTATTAATTCAATTAATTCAATTAATTAAAAATAATGACAATAATCTCAATTAGTTTTGTAAAATTAACACAATGTGGTCGACCTTGGAATCATTTTTGAAGCTAGTTTTAAGGCGAATAATTTAATAAAAAAATTAATTAATTAAATTAATAAATCACCGAATTAATTACATTTTAGTTAAATTATCCCACTTTTGACATATGTATTGTTATGTATACCTAAAACTCGATCGATAGGCATAAAAATATACTACTTTACTGACATAATGCCAATGAATCCGAATTGTCATGTCCCGAAACAAATTTCTTATAACTTAACGATTAATTAAGAAATTAAGTGAAGAATTACTTATATCTTAATAATTGTTATTGTCACTCAATTAGCACATACAAAATCCGCCAACAGAAGTATCAACTATTCCCGTTAATTGAATTAATAAATGAATTAAATTAATTGATATAATCACCATGTGTTGTGTAAAATTAACACAGCCACACTGGGAACCATTTGCATGCTTATTTTACAGGAAAATAATTTTGTGGGAAATTCAATTAACAGAAAAGTAGCATGAACTTAATTTTGGGACTATTAATTTTTAAAATTATACTTGCATTGTTTATATTTGATACTTCTGTTAGCATTTTGTATGTGTTAATTGAGTGACAATATCAATTATTGAGTTATAAGTAATTTTTTTATTATTAGGAATTTTGTTTCGGGACATGACAATTCGGATTCATTGGCATTATGTCAGTAAAGTAGTATAGTTCGTCCGTTTACAGTTGACGAATTTGGAAATCCTCAAAGGGACAAAAGACCAGATTTGTTCACACCTCTTGAGAAGATTATCTTCCTCTGGTTCACGGGAAATAGTCTCGGAGGTCCCCAGTGATTGACATATCTATTATAATGAATAGCAAACCCGTCGCCAAATCACTTAGTTTGGTTCCCATTATTGCGCTTCATTGGTTTGCCAAAGAGGCGCACAATGAAACTTCAGCCGGGCAACATTGACGACGGTCAGCGAAGACTGAATTTTAAAATACAACCCTCGTAATTGGTTATAACAAGTGGCTTACATGTTCCCGCTGTGTCGGCGAAAAAGCCGAAATTCGTCAAATGTAAACGGACGAACTATATATTTTTATGACGATCGATCGAGTTTTAGGTATACATAACAATACATATGTTAAAAGTGGGATAATTTAATAAAATTGGAAACTAATTCGGTGATTTATTAATTTAATTAAATTATTTTTTCATTACATTTATTCGCCTTAAAACTAGCTTTAAAATGATTCCAAGGTCGACCAAATTGTGTTAATTTTACAAAATTAATTGAGATTATTGTCATTATTTTTAATTAATTGAATTAATTGAATTAATAGGAAAGTGATTGGAATTAATTTTTGGAACTAATATTTTTTTGGTTCATTGTGGTCATATTGTATTTGTGTGATCCACTACGTTACTTTGGTAAGTGAATAGGAAACTTTTAATTGGGATTTAATTAATGCTTAATTTAATTAATTAATGAATCAAAAAGTTACAGGAATTTCGTTTCGGGACTTAAATTTTGGATTTATTGGCGTTATTTTAGTATAGTCTGAAAATTTTGTGACAATCTAGCGAATTCTACGTATAAATAATTAGATATATACCAAAAAGTGCTATAATTGCAATACATTGTAATAATATATAAATATAATTAAAACTATTGTATTTACGGTAAAATTTCTTATGACATTTTTGTAGAGCATTAAAAACCGAATAAAACAAAACCTAGTTTATCCAAATCTGAAGATTACTTCTTGAGTTACAGCAATTTTAAGAATTATTTTGGCGGCCATCTTGTGGACGCCATGACAGGTGACTTATTTGCTACCATGCGTGTCCCCCGTGAAAATAACATTCTAAAATATGTCTTTTACCTGCTCCTAAATTTTGGTGCTGGTTTCCGGATTTGAAATGTTCCTATAGTTTTAGCAGCTTGTTCCACGGACTACTAGGCCTATTGTCAACTCCTGGGACTAGGCCCTGCCATCTTATGTTCATATTTTGACAGGTATATGAGGGCCTATTTTAATATTTTAAACCCAATTTTGACAGAACGCTGACCACGATTTGCTGACCAAACCAAACCAATTACTACAATACCCGCCACAAACCATATGCTAATCGCCACGAAAACATTAAGCCACATCCCTTATAGTATAGTGTAATGAGTCAAAATGCAGTCTTAAAAAAGGTAACTAGACCAAGGATAGTTTGATATCTCTTGAAAACTAGGCTAGTGATATTGTTTGTAATTCTATTTTTGACAGGAAGTTTAGCTGAAGTTGAAGCGTCTACATCAAAGAGTAATTTCTCTGACGTATCAGAGGTTTTACCAACCCTAGACTACTCAGTCAGAGATGACGACGATTACCTGTCAAGAAACGAAAGATCTGACATTGGTATAGGATTCAAACACTTTACGAAGCGAGAGGACCACAACCAAGATCTGTTTGAAGCATCAGAGACGCCTGCTATAGGGAGGTTCCCGTTTGTTGTAAGTATAGAGGCAAATTGTGATAGGATCGACTTGGGATTGGCATTTCAATTATATTGGGGCCCGGATTAGGTTCATTCTTTCAAATTTTAAACTTTTCAAGAATGTTTCCATTTTGGACCTGGGAATTTGCTTTGGAACAGTGCTATAAATCAAGCTGAAGATTTGAATGTAACAAAGTTAACTGAAACTGGATCTTTCAAATATTTAATAATTGTTTTATTCAGAAGAATTATTGGGAAGTGACCGGTCTGTTATTGGAGCGAGCAGTGGTCTCTCACTTCTTCCAGGATTTTCTTCGGAAATTTATAATAGAGTATCAACCAACCTGGTTCATTAATAGAATAGGTATTTAAAACGTTTCGTCCATTATTTTTCACAAAACCATTTGAATATCAACTTAAATTAGTTAAACTCACTAGTTTTAAATTATTTTCATTGAATCATTCGTTGTTTTAAGTGTGGTCTACTTGGATGATTAGGCCCACACCATGGATTTGTAAAGGAACTCCGTGGCAACTTAATATTTGTGTTTCCTTCTCCCTCAATAATCACAAATAGAACCCCAAAAAATCCTCGAGTATGATAGGAGACATTATCTTCGAGATAATAGGGAACTGTCCTTCATTACCAAATGTGAATATGTCCCTACTAATAACCTCAATTACCGACCAGTAAAGTTTTTTATGCGTCCGGCTTTTATTAGCGCTAACTGTGAGTGAGGAAAAATTTGAACCGGGCTTCGCGCCGAAAAACGGCCATGCGCCATTGCAGGTGGGCTTGACGTCATCGTAAGGCTCGCCAAGGCGGCGAGCTGACAGTTCTGCCAATCAGCTTCTCCTCCTCACCTCACGATTACGTCACAACCAAAAGAGCGCGTACTTAAGTCTTTGTGCGGGAATTTAAAACGCAGGAACTTTGAACATGCATAAAATCCACAGATTTTATTTTTTATAGTTTACTTTAATTGCGATGCTTATTAAATTGAATATTACAAATTACTAAATACGTGTAAGATATATTTGAAACCAAGGACAGTTCCCTATTGAAACTCCAAATAAATAACTTTTAATTTTTGGATACTGGTTTGGAAATAATCTATAGGTACTGCCATTGGTGGTGTAGGCCCGTGAAAGTTGGCAGCTGCTGGATGAGCGAAGCGAAGACTTCAATTTCACTAGAAAAATAGCTCGGGTGTTTTGTTTTTTGTTAGTTTTTTTTTGTTAGCCTACAATCGAAGAAATATTTCTCATTAATATCATACTGTTACGATTTTTTTCGATTTTAAGTGCGATATTTTCGTGCCATTTGGGACGATTCTGACTAAACGGGTGAGGCTACAACGTTCATATTTTACAAGGACATTAAGGGGGTCCGTCCGTTTGTATCTTACGTATGTTAAATTAGCCATTACTTAAGTACATTTTTTAAAAATAACCATACAAGCTAGAGCTCTAATTTTTTTTCTAGTTAAAAAATTGAATTCTTTACACTTTTCCCCTTTCATTATACAAATTGTGTAGTTGGAAACTATATTTAATTTAATTGTGTTTAATTAATCGGTTTAATTAGTGTACATTTTTTGAATATTTTAACACATGTTTGAATTATTATAATTAAAAGTAATACAAAAACTGTATTATTGAAAGGGGCAAAGTTTTAAGACTCAATATATCTACATGCTCTGAAATTTTCAAGACATTTGCATGTATAGTTCCTGAGAAAAATGTACCTTTGTATTAAAAAATAATGTTCAGAGAAAATCAACGTCAAAGTTTCGCAACTTACAGTTAGTGCATTCCTGCCCCATAGTCTGAACATAGTCACTAACTTACAAAAAAAATTCCAAAAAATCGAAAAATAATTTTTTTTCTAATTTTTTTTTTTCATTTTATTCTACATACTATACAACGACACACAAATGAATAATAAAAAATACGATTTTTTAAAAACCTCTGACGGCCGGACCCCCTTAAGGTTATCGTGACCTTTTGGAAGAAAAAGTTGAAAAAGTTAGCCAGAATCCATAGAAATAAAGCTTTTGATTTCAGTTTTTACGGTAAATAATACCAATTGACAAGAAACAATAGAAACTTTACAACAATCACCTACAATGCGTAGGCAGCAATGCAAAGCACTTGCAAAAGTAAAGATATCCCACGCAAACTAAAAACTTTAAAAAAGCTCATCCATCAACGCGACTAAAAAAAGTGTTTGCGAAGCTTCCTAGTCAATTAAAAAAATCCATGTGTGTCCGATTCTGTTCTCGACTATCGATTGTCGCAGTGGCCATCTTGGAATAATCGAAACTGGTTCTATTCTAAAGCCACAGCCCTCTATATTAGGGTTATGTTCTGTGCAGGTGGCGGTGTATCGTAAGGACTTGGGGGAGCCACTAACCTGCGCCGGCGCCATATTCACCCCCAGTTTTGTGTGGGCTTCAGGGCTGTGCGTGGGCAAGTAAGTAGAGACTATTCCAAGATCTGGTATTCTGAAAAGTTTTTAATATTACTCATGTCGCCATTTCCTGCAGTATCTAGCATGGTTGCAGGGCGATTCTCTAAAAGACGCGTTAGATTGGTTTTTAACGTCGTCGTATCTTTAACACTGGCGTTAATTATTAAGAGAATCACCCTCTGGTTTGACAACAATACATTCGTGCCCCAACATGCAGTCGCTAGGTCCTTTTTCAAATATCGATCCCTGGTTGGTCATCGTTGGTTCGGCATATGTGTTTGTGCCGGCTGCCGACAGGGCTTAGATTAAATTTTTCTTCTGAGAGTTAGTAATGTGACTTTGTGGGTAGTCAGTAAGTACCGTAGGCCTAGGAATTAATATACTTATTTCTTATTCTGTTATCAGCTCATGTTCACTTCACACAATTAACTTAACATTAATGGTAATACTATTACCAACAGACTTCGTGCCAACTCTAGTCCTACGATAAAACAGAAATGTTGATTTTAATGCCCAATTAAAATTAATTTCATATTTTTGTGCTAAAACATAATAGGCCTATAAAACAAGATTGAAAAAAGTTCCCAATTTTGATCTTTTTCAGAAATGGGTTTTTACCTGTATTTCACTATTATTTGATGAGCGAAGCGAAGATTCCATTTCACTACACTGGAGAAAAAAATCCGGAATGTTTTTTTTCTTTCTTTCTTTTTTTTTAATGTATTTTTGTGTGTCTGTTAACACGATTCCGGCTAAACCGATACTCCAATTGCGATGAAATTTTCTGGAGACCTTTGAAATCTCTGAACTTAGAACTGCCACGTGCGAAAAATTGATCGAAAAATTATTTCTCATGAAAATTGCAATTTTACGATTTTTTTCGATTTTCTTGTTTTTTTTTCTGTTGGTATTTTTGTGGGTTTGTTAGCACGATTCCAGCTAAACCGATACTCCAATTTCGATGAAATTTTCTGGAGGCCTTCAAAATCTTTGGACTTAGAACTGCCATTTTTTTGAGCGCAATCGAATGATTATTTCTCATGAAAATCGCAATTTTACGATTTTTTTTGTTTTTCTTATTTTTTTCTGTTTGTATTTTTGAGTTTTTGTTAACACGATTCCGGCTTAACCGATACTCTAATTGCAATGACATTTTCTGGAGGCCTTTGAAATCTTTGAACTTAGAACTGCCACATTTTTTAGCATAATCAAAAAATTATTTCTCATTAAAATTGCAATTTTACGATTTTTATCGATTTAAAAAAAAAATCTTCGACTTATAACACCTACATTCTTTATCCGATTGTAATGAATTTTTCATCGTTCCTTCATTATATGAACTTATATATTGTTGTGAAATAAGAGCGCGATCGAAAAATAAGTTCTCATGAAAATCGCAATTTTACCTTTTTTCGTTTAAAAACAATTTTATTCGACTTTAACACCTACATGCTTTATCCGATTGTAATGATATTTTCACAGAACCTTAATTTTATGAATTTATATATTGTGTGAAATTTGAGCGCAATCGAAAAATAATTTCTTATGTAAATCGCAGTTTTACGCTTTTTTCGTTAAAAAATATATACGCTCATCCAACAACGCGCCTGATAAAGCGTTTGCGAAGCTTCCTAGTAAGTAAAAACAGTCATATTTAGCATCGTTTAGTGTAGAAATCGTAAACGAAATTTTAGTATCCCTAGATTTATATAACATCTGTGTGTCGAGTTTGGTGTTAACTAAACAGTGAATCCCCCTCCCAGGGTAATAAAACTACGCGGCAACAAACTAATGGAGCAAATAGCAATTATCAATGTATATTTAAAGATCACTTAAAACATTCTGTCACAGCTACGGAAAATCCTTATTGAGCAAAATTAATGTATTCTCAGTTTAAAAAGGAAATAACTGCTGTGGACAAGGTCAGAAAGACAACTTGTTACTTATGATTGCGTAACGAAGAAATCAATATTAATGAATAAGGAATATAAAGCTTTATTGCTTGATTAAACAGTGAAAACGTGTTATTATTTTTTATAATTATAATTACTATTTTTATTGTCAAACACTAAGTAAGGTCTTGATGAACCTAGCTTCAGTGTAGACAATGTACAATAATTTACTATCTGCCACATTGATTTGAAGAATTTTAAAGCACATGTTTGCATGGTTTTAATAAGTATAAAGATAACTGCGAATGACATATTTCCTTACCTTACCACCGACAGTGTTGGCTCGAGCGTTAAGCCCTAGACTCTGATTCGGGAGGTCCCGAGTTCAAATCCCGTCGAGACCGGCAATCCTAACTGAAGGTTTTTTCGGAGGTTTTCCTCAGTCGTTAATGCGAATGCAAAGGATTGAGTCCACTTAAATAGCCCTCGGACATCCCTTCACAATTGTCATATCCGCTATATACCTAGCTGAAGAGGGTCACATCGGTTAAATCTGATGTGTATACCCTACAGCGGGCATCCTACAAAAATGTATTTATTTATTTTTTACCTTACCAGCTTGGTTATAAAATAAATTACTTCATAATGTGTATTTTGAGTCTACCTTTACTTAACAATTATAGAAATTACATTAAGTGGGGGGAGGGGGGGGTTTAAGGCGATTAACAATTGCTAACATCAAAACTCCCTGGTTGGCCATTATTCACCCACAGGTGATACCAGCATCGACAAGGCTAGCTTGGAACAACTATACATCCCCTTTCCTCCCCTTATACCTAAGTCTGGATCTAGCCCAGTATGGGGAATGATACCGGGTATTCAACACATGACTCACTCACTCGTCTCTCAACGACTTTGGCGTTTCTCTAGTCTAGTTGGCTAAAGCGCCCTTATAGTCAAAATGTGGGAGACGTGGGTTCAATCCCCTGGTCGGGTAAGATTTCGTAATTTCTGTATTGTATTTTAAAAATTATTAAACATGTTTTGAAATGCATATAACGCAGTGTAGTCCATCATCTGTGACAATACTATGGAAAACATAGCCAGTACGAAATACGTGTAAAGATTGAAAGGTTTACTCAATCTCCGAGCGAAATTTGATAAACCTTGGGCACAGCATTTCACGGCCAGGCAGATAACAAACAAAAAATATTGTTTCAAAACCTATTGTCATAAAATAATTTCTAAACATTGGCAGCTTATTTTTCAATTTATTATTTCTTGTAGGTTTAAATCGCAATGGATCTAGCCGATTTGGTTAGCAGTTCTCAGTAAACTCGTACCGGATGTCTGTTTAAAATTTCAACGCTATCAGTTCAGCGATTCGTCTGATTTTCAACGTACACACACATATAGACACACCCACAGAATCACGGAAGTGCCATATTTCTTGAATGGAGATCACTCAGTCGCTACGCTCTCTCGTTTAATTATCATGTAACATGTAATTTTTTTGCTAAAACAGTTCTGAAAACACCATTTACGTATACCTAAGATTGAAGTCCACATCACAAGTTAAAACACCATATATATTCTGAAGCGGGATTCGAACCCAGAACCTTTCGCTTTTGTAAGTACGGACTCTATTTCTTTAACGAGTTGGTTATGAGTGGCGTTTTAAAACGAGTTAAACATATTTTTGAATTTGTAAAATAAGA
This sequence comes from Sweltsa coloradensis, assembly GCA_024449915.1. Lineage (NCBI taxonomy): Eukaryota > Metazoa > Arthropoda > Insecta > Plecoptera > Chloroperlidae > Sweltsa > Sweltsa coloradensis. The sequence goes on along the minus strand of JAMZAV010007360.1, from coordinate 99 downwards.
AGTGTGTTTCCTGGCAACGGAACGGAACGCAACCAGGAGACCTGAACGCTGGACAACACTTGCGTAAGGAGAGTCTAGTCTCATCGACACTGCGCTGTC
>JAMZAV010007359.1:0-28543 GCA_024449915.1 Sweltsa coloradensis | reverse complement strand
TACTCTTTATTGTTAAAAAGGCAATCACAACTTTAAACAAAACATGTTTGTTTGGGGGGGTTTTGGTGGTGATTTTCAAGGATTTATCGACTGGGTGCTCTTAGGTGCTGCCGAAGTGTGGCTTGGATTTAAAAGAGTGAAAAGTACCTGGGCTAGTGCGATGCTCCAACACCTCACAAACACAGGACCACTGCGATGACATTAAGTTCTTGTAAATTTGCAAATGCCACTAGAAAATGCCCCCAAAACTGTTATTTTCTCTCATAGATCCTTTCTGTGACATCCCCTAATAATTTGGGGGGGGCTTTTTTGTAAAAATTTTTTTTTTTTTGGTTTGGGTATTGATTTCTTTCTCCGATTGCTGGTATTTTGGATTGGGCGTCCCCGGGCCAAGCTCGCCTCTAGTTTCGGGTCTTAAATCTTTTGCGATGGCTTTATCTCTTTTCTCGTCTTTTACGATTAGCGCCCATGATCTGTCTAGTTAACCCCGGGCTCAGACGGCCAGGTATCATACGGTAAGGAGCTTGGTTGGCTTTCGAAAATACCGTTCTTTAAGTTGCTCATGGCGAAAAACTTTGCAAGACTAAGCTCGAACCCAAAACCTCCGACTCATGAAACACAACAATAACCCAAAAGTAGCTACGAGAGCTCAATCATACCAGGTTTTTTGCTGGGGGCCGGGTTTTCGATCCCCCAATAGGGGGCAAATTTTTGTAGGTTTGCTAAAAACCAAAACTTAACAAAAGGCCTAATGCGGCTTTTGAAAAAAAAAACCTTTAATCTTATACATTTAAAAATTTTAAAAGAGTTAATATGGGTTTTATGAGTAGTGGCGTATCTAGGAATAATTCCGAGGGTGGAGGGGGGGGGGGGGGGGGGGGTAAATAATTTTAAATAAATTAAAGTCGTATTTAGAGTCGACCCACTCAGTCATATAACTGATTTTCAGTGGGGGACAGTAAACCAAAGCAAAAGTTTGCGAGGTGATGTTGTCAGGGGCATTTCCCCAAAATTTTTGGGGGCTTTTCCTTCAAAGCAAATACCTATCGGCTACTACTTTGGGTCATCATACAACATTTTCGAAATGTTTTTTACTCAAAAACGGAAACTAAAGGGATTGCCAAATTTTTTAGGAATGATTAACTTGGGGCCAAAATTTTTGGGTAACATTTCAAACAATAAACTCAGTTTACTAATCATTGCCCTGTGTATATTTTAATTGTTTTTTGCTATGCACGTGACGAGGCCTAGTCAGTTTTAAAATTTCTTCTAGTTCTAATGATGCTGAAAAAATAAAACTTAAAATTCTACATTTTGGATTCTGAACACTACTTACTTATACATAAAATAGAAAAAGCTCAGTTGGACGCGTTTATAAGCGAGCACGTGCTATAGCAGACCCACATTGCACATTTTTTTTAAATTTTAAAAAATTTGGGGAGTTTGCTGTCCCAGGGCCATGTTTTCCCAATACTAGGAAACGCCATTTTGGGGCGCGTTTATAAGGGGGAGCACGTCTATGCTGACCCACAACACATTTTTTTTAATTTTTAAAAATTTTCGCGTTCGCTGTCCCAAAGGGGCCTGTTTTCCTATTTTTTTATTGCCAAGGGATTTTGGGTAAACCCGTAGTAAATCTTTACTTTGTGGAAAAATCCACCGCCATCTAGAGGACCTTGACTCTTGGGAAAAATATTTTAAACTCTTTGGTGCAAATAATAGACTGCCTTTTCCTCGAAAATATTTTGATTACTTCTAGGTGGCGTGCATTAGAAACTTCGCGCTCTTTTTGTTGGGGCCATGGGAACGTTCTTTTTTTTATAATGTAATTTCCTCTCACTACTTATCGGTCAAACAAAATTAACATATTCTTGACCGGACGGACATTCTAAATGATTTGGCTATCTCAGATTTTGTCGCCGGTTAGTTTGAAAAAAAAAACTTTCGATTAACTTTAATGTAACTTTTTAACTTTTTGAACGATTTTGCCACAAAACTAATGGCATTCAATCGAGAACAAAGCTTGCGGATGGTCAAAATTTCAACTCGATCCGAGCCTCCGTTCGAACGTTATGGCGAGACATACAAACAAAAAAACAAAAAAAAAAAACAAACAAACAAACAAACAAAAAAAAAAAAAAAACAAAACGAGTGACAAATTTTTCCGGCAGAGTCAAATGGAAACGCTCGCTTCGCTCGCTTAATTATTTATTATTGCCAAGGTATTTGGGTAAACCCGTGTGTAAACCTTTACTTTGTGGATAAAATCCACCGCCATCTAGAGGACCTTGACTCCTTGGGAAAACTATTTACTTTTTGTTGACAAATAATAGACTGCTTCCTCGAAGGTTTTTGATTACTTCTAGGTGGCAGTGCATTAGAAACTTCGCGCGTCTTTTCGTTGCCATGGCAACTTTACTTTTGTTATAATGTCAATTTCCATCTACACTACTTATCGGATAAAAATAAAATTAACATATTCGTGCCCGGACGGACATTCTAAATGATTTGGCTATCTCAGATTTTGTCGCCGTTTAGTTTGAAAAAAAAACTTTCGATTAATTTTAATGTAACTTTTAACTTTTGAACGATTTTGCCACAAAACTAATGGCATTCAATCGAGAACGAAGCTTGCGGATGGTCAAAATTTCAACTCGATCCGAGCCTCCGTTCGAACGTTATGGCGAGACATACAAACAAAAAAAAAAAAAAAAAAAAAAAAAAAAAAAAACAGTGACTAATTTTTCCGGCAGAGTCAAATGGAAACGCTCGCTTCGTCGCTTAATTATTAACGATCTAACTAAACACTACAAAAAAACTTTAAATTTTTACTCATGTAACTTATATGAACGGGAAGTGGTGTTCACGGAAATTTCAACTCACTCATTTAGTAATGACATCCTAATTCTGGCATACAGTTACAGGCCAAAAGCATATTCGTTTTACTATGGTGACCGTGAATTGACTATTGTACCCCCACATACCATTGTTGAGTAAGAGCCTCGGTATAGTTTGTTTTGTGGGGGGGGGGATCAAACCTACACCACTGGTGGTGAGATTGTCGTGGTTCAGGGCACGAACCTTATCACTGTCCCATCAGGGCATTATCTTGCAATCAACCGTGGAATGTAAAATGTAGAAACAAATGTGGAATGTAGAAAATAATTATTCTATCTGAAATCACGTGGTACGCTCGCTAGGAGAACTCATCTATTAGTTCCGACCGTCTCGTTTATATCTTTGAATGTTGCTGTTGATCTCCATGTCCTCATCACTGCATAGTCAAAATGTTTACTGTTGCTGGTTTTATGTCACATATTTCCAATATGTAAATAGGTCTAGATTGTCGTAATGTGTCAAATTTTACTTTTATGTAATACATATTGTTTACGTGGATGGCCTAGAGCAGATGGAGGGTTCGAGAGCTAGTGTAACGGCTTCGTTCCCCTCGACGTCTGCTCGGCAGTCCGGGTTAGTGGAGGAACCTATATGACTGTCAAGGTTACACCGTCCTTTCGGGCGGTATGTTAAGCCGTTGGTCCCCTGGTACTTTTCGAAAGGAGAAGGCTACGTCCCGGTACCGGGTTTCCCCTCCTTCCCTTTTTTCATCATCATGCATCGTTGTTAATCAATCAGTTTTTTATACTGGTCACTGTATAATAAACATAATAATATGCTGTATGCTGCCAATTCATAAAAAAAACTTATCTCACCAATATCTTATAGTTTTTTTTACAAAAAAAAAATTAAGTCAAAAGTCTTCTATCTCCGTCTTAGTTGGTATTCCATACTGTTTTTCCTTTTTTTAAAAAACATTTGTTTTTTTCCACTCTATTATACTAATTATCTACATCTTCTTGGACAGTGCACTAAATTCGAATCATATCTATAGATATTGAGTAAATTCTTCGGGTGTTTCGTGCTTTGCGTGAATCTCGAATCTTTCAAATATATTTTGACAGTATAGCCCACTACATTTTAATACCTATTCCTTGCGTAATAGTTAAACTGCCGATATCTTTCCTAAAACCGTCGTTCTTCTTTATAGCCGCTGCCCCCCATTTCGGAATCGTATTCTTCTTCTTTATTTTTATAGAGGTTAAACGATTTTATCTCGGGCCCAATGTCTTAACTATACTGACTGCTATACAGCCTGCCCCAATTTAAATTGCTGCATGAACGTCCGTCCCCATACGAATAGTTAGGTTTTTATAATCTGATTATATTATGGCGTTCAAGACCAACAAAGAAGGATGTTTTAGTAACCGTATAGGAAGAAGTACAATGCTTGGATCATATTGAGGTTCGAGGTATTGACCATCTCCCAATCATCCGTATTTACTACAGGCATCGATATGAACTACAATGATGAACAAGGTTCTTACAAGGAAGTGCATCGACTAGAACACACTAAACAAATATTAGTTTGATTGGATATATTGCTTAACGTCTCATATTAATCACTTTGGCTATTCAAGACGACTATATATATACACACACACACACACATATATATATGATATATATATATTTGATAAAAACAAGGATCTTGGGTAAAACCGCGTCGAAAATAAGATGAACCAGGGCAGAACCTGGGCGTCCACCGACGTTTCGTCTGTACTACGTACAGTACACAGTACAGTACAGTACACGTACTACGTACGTACTCTACGGAGGTTGGAGTCACAGTCTGTGACTCCATTCACAGTCTTCCTTGAAAATGTCTGACGTAGTACAGACGAAACGTCGGTGGACGCCCAGGTTCTGCCCTGGTTCATCTTATTTTCGTCGCGGGTTTTCCCCAAGATCCTTGTATATATATATATATATTTCATTCAGGCTAACTAGTTATGAATTTACGGAGTTTTTTTACAGAAAAATTATTGTGTCCACCATGACCCGATTTTTTTGTCAAACTTGGTAATTTTCAAGTCAGTTGCCATCGGCAAAAGTCTCCCATGAGAAATAACATGGGGACGATCTTTATGCCCCCTGACCTTGGAGGACTTGAGTAAAAACATATATTGCTAGTTATTGACGTATTCGGCAGCCTATTCTGTAAATCCTCTCTCTATATTTTTTTAATTTGGGCAAGTGGTTTGGTCAAAATATGCTGATTACCAAGAACAGGTGCAGTGATTTCGGAATGCATATTTTTACTAGTTTGGGTGTATATTTATTTGTGCACAGTTTCAAGACACGATATCATAAAGAGCCGTTTTAGATTGTAACGATGTTCTAGTATATATATGTGGAACAACAAATTTTCAGGTTATGCCGATTTAAGAAATTTCGAAAGCGTCAATTTTCTCAAACTTCAGGATGAAAAATCTTAAAAAGTTCGTGTAAAATCACTGTAACAAGATATAATGTTTTAGATAGTCACTTAAGTGCAGTATTATGCTATAGATTTTGTGGTAAAATTTTTTTTGGGGGGTAATAGCCTATTTAATTTTACTTACAGCAAAATATTGTATTATGATGAAAAGTAAAATTTATAAATTACTGTTAAGGGGGATTTTATAAAATTTTTTTTAATAAAAAAATATTGTTTAACAAAAAAAGGGACAAAATTTTATCAATTAAAAGACCCCCAAGTAACACAGAAAAGTGTGCCTTATGGGCCATCAGCGGCAAAGTGAGGGCAAAGTTTTGCTTTTGAGGGCCCCCGCCTAGGGCCCCATAAGCACCACCCGACAGTTGGGGTACATTTAGGGGGCCCCGGCCTAGGCCCAAAAAGGCACACGGCCAAACAGGCGGCGAACAGTAGGCGGCCCTTTATGGGCCATAACCCAAAAAAAACCCGACAGGTGGGGGAAAAAAAGTAGGGGGCCCCTCCTAGGGCCCCAAAAAGAACACAACCGAAGGGGGGCCCGAACAGTAGGGGGCCCCCCAGGGGCCATAAGCACAAAAACCCGGACGGGGCGGTAAACCCATTTAGGGGGCCCCTCCTATCCCCCATAAGCACAAACCAAAACAGGCGGGCGAACAGTAGGCGGCCCCCCTATGGCCCAAAGAACAACCGACAGGGGGGGCAAAACAGTAGGGGGGCCCCCCTAGGCCCCATAAGCCACAAACCGACAGGGGGGCCGAACAGTAGGGGGCCCCCCGCCATGGCCCAAAAGCAAAAAACCCGAGGGGAAAATTTAATGAGAGTATATAACACATTTGATGATGGAAATTAAAAAGGGAAAAATTTAAGGGTTTTAAATTTTTCATCATGTTAGCTAATCTTTTCTCGCTCTTTTTTCCCTTTCGTTTTTAAGGGAAATTGACGCCCCTCACTTTCAAGGAATATAAATTTTAGAAATCATTTAAACTCCCGCAAATTACGCTAATTTTTTCGCTTTCTTCGTCGATTTAAGGAATTTTGACGCTTTCACATTAAGGTACCGTTTTACTTTTTGTTTTTTTAAATTTATATTTGATAAATTTAATATTATAATATTTTTTTATTTTCTTTCGAAAACCGAATACTCCACACGTGGGGTTTTCCCAAAAAATAATACTTGATTTATTGCATGCAATCGACTTTAATTTTTTAAAATTTAAATTTAAAACATTTTTATAAATAGGGTTTAAATTAATTTCATTGAAATTTAGCAGAATTAACCCCCGCTGTCGAAAATGCTGTCAGTATCGAATATGCCTTGCACTTGCCTTTTCGTAGTGAAAAATTTCACATCCCGGACGAAAGAGGGAAAGGGAAAACGAAAAATCTCTTTAAATAGAAAATACTTTTTCATTACAAATAAATAATATGTCATTTTGTTTTTTGGGTAGAATTTACAGCAAATAAATCGGTTTAAATTTAATTTTTAAAAATTTTTCCTTTAAATCTTAGTTTTTTCAAAAAATATGACATAATATTATGACATTCCCAAACCCTATTTGTTATTTTTTTTTGGGGTGAGCCCAGTACGCCCCGTACCTAAGACGATTACAGAAAAAATTTAATGAAAATTTTACCCCCAGACTTTTAATTTTAATTTATTCTTTTGGGGAAATTTTTTGGGGGTTTAAAAAGGCAGATTTTTTTCTTTTTGAAACACATACTTTTGTCTACAAATGACATATTGAAAATTGCACTTACAAATTTTTTTCTTCCCCCGGGACAAATTTGGGTGGAAAAAATTTATATTTTTAAAATTTGCAAGATTTTAAAAGAAAAAATTTTTCCAAGAAATTTAAAAAACAAAAATCTCCTTAAAAAAAAATTTTAATGAGCGGGGAAAATGCCCGGGGTAAAGAAAGAAATTTTATCTGTAATCATCTAGGCCTATAAAGGGCTTACTATTTACTATTAAACCTTAAAATAAAAAATAGAAAGTTTTGAAAATATCAGAGGTTTCATTGTTTAAAACTATATGTTTTTTTTGTTTTGGGCTTTAAAAAAAAAAGGGCCCAAAGGGAATTTTTGGGTGTAGGCCTATATCAAAGTGGGGAGAGAGGTTTAAAAAATTTACGATTATTTTACTGTCTGTCCTTTTTCCTGCCCGTTTTGTGACGGGGAAAAAATTAAAAAATAAATAAAAAACCCAAAACTGAGCCCAAATCACTTTCCGCCCAATTTTTAATTATACCTTTTAGATTATGGGCTTGATTTTTTTGGCCCAATTTAAATATGAACAAGAGTAGGCCTACGTTTAAAACAAAAATTTTGAATACATATATTTTTGAATCTTTAGTTTGAGGGAAAAACCCTGAGATGGCATTTTTTTGGTTTCCCATGTAAACAAGGTACGAAATTTTGAAAAAGGGACTTTCCACAATGCATAACCACTGGGAATCTTCAAAGGCAGCTGGCCCTTTCCCCTTCTATGCATGACCCCGGGTGGTTGTAGGGGGGTTCAGCTTCCAAGTCCGGCGCAGCAGGGTTTGGGGGTTTCGAGTCCCGGGCGATGGCGAAAAAAATTTATCTATTTTTCTAATTAACCTCTTTTTATTAACTTGAAATTTTTATCTTACACACATTTTAGGGAAATTTTAAAATGCAAAGCACGTTTGAAAAGATGTAAAATTTTTAAATTTTTGTCAGTTAAATTTTCGTTTTTTTTGTGGGGGACTTCCTCGGTCTCTACTAGAGGGTGCTAGTGCCCCCCAAAAAACATTTTCACCCCCGGGAGTAAGCATCCCGCTGTGACAAAAGTGAAGAAACCCTGTGGGTTTTTCCCTTACAGGGGCCCCCCCGTGGACATAAGGGCGAATGATTGGCAAACTGTTTTTCGCCGGCTAGGCCCAAAAGGGGGCCCCGTTGTCAAAAAAATTTTGCAGCACAATTTTTTCGAAATGAGGGTTTTTGCTACAGGGGGCCGCTTAGGGCCCCATAAGGGGCCCGCGTATTATGGCAAATTTATGGGCGCGGGCCCAAACCCCCATAAGCGGGCCGAAAGGCGCATCCCCCGTTTGGGGGGCCCATCACCCTAAAATGAGGGCCCGATGTTCAGCTCGCCAAAAGATGGGCCATCCTTTGTGCTATTTGGGGTTTGTAAATACAAACCCAAAAATATTTTTTTTAAATTTTTTTTTGGGTTTTAAAGCAATACCCCCAGTAGCGTTATATTGTAAATTCTTTTAAAGATACCTGGGGACATGTTCCTCCCCATAATTTGGGGGGTTGGAAAGGGCCCCTGATTTGTTTTTCTGCTGTAACACTTTACCTTGTCTACAAACTGATTTTTATTTTCGAAACAATCTGTTTATATCTTGCACGAAAAGGGAAACCCCCTTTAGAAAAATTGTATTTTTTCCCGGGCGTGCGATCCCAAGATTTTGAGTAAAAAAAATTTGTCTATATCCTCTGATTTCGGTAAATTTAGACTGACTCGGTGACTCCTAGATCTGACTCGAGGGGGGGGACTCCTAAAATCTGACTCGGCTGGTGAAGGGGCCAAGCATAAATGGGGGGGACACCCACACCTAGACAAGGAGCTCCCCTCATGGGGAAAAAACCACCTATGTATTTCGTCTAAAATTTGTTTAAATTTTAAAAAAGGTTTTTTTGTGAATAATTCATAAATTTGCTATTTTCAGAAATTTCAATTAATCAGTGATTTATTCAGTAATTGGGTCGCAAACTTTGTTTTATATACATTTGTTTGAATCCCCAAGGGGGAAAATGGTGGAAAATTTAAAATTTAATATAAATGTACCCCCTAAAAAAAAATAAAATTCATAGGTCAAAAAATCGAACTTTTAATAATCTTGCCGTAGGGATCGGGAGTTTTGAAATTTAATAATAGCATAATGTAAATATTGAATATTATATATATAATACTACTAGTAATTTTTTTCATTTAATTTTTATTTTTTTTTATTTTTTTTTTATTTTTTTTTTTGGAAAATTAATTTACTGCCCACAAAAACCCTGTTTTTCAGCCATTTTCCGAAAAACTGTTTAAAATTTGTGTTTTACGATTGACTTTTGATGTGCATCTCCCTGCTACTTCTAGAATAGAATTTTTAAACCCTAATGTTTTGAATTTTTTCGGATTTCAATTAAAAAAATTAACAATTTTTTTTATTTTACCCAAAGTTTTTTTCTAAATTAAATGTATGTACCTAGTCCGAAAATTAATTTTGTTTATTTTTATTTTTAAAAGGAAAGGGGGGGGGGAGAAGTAGGTTTTCAGCATTTGAAATTTCTTTAAAGCGCCCCGGGTTTTGCATTATTACACCCCGGGGGTATTCCATTTTTTAAAAGGTTTAGTCCTTTATTGTACACAACAACTTTGCCCCAAGATTTTTTTGTTTTTTGAACAAGGTCACCTAAAAAATCCGACAAACCGCACATAAAATTGGCGCATCAAGAAAAATATTATTTATTTTCTTTTGAAAATTTATTGGGTAAGCGAAAAGGAAAAAAATTCAAATTTTTTGGGAAAACCCCCAAAAAAAAAATTTTTCGGTGTTTTTTCTTCTGTTTGTTCGCTCTCTACCCGGGGAAAAAAGGGGATTGCGGGTCTTGTTTGAAAATTTTTAGAGGGGCTTTTGAAATCTCTGAACTAGACCTGCCCCCGTTTCTGGGTACAATCGATCAAATATTTTGGGTGATTAAACCCGGGATTTTCCCGGTTTTTTTTCCCATTTTTAATGAGGGATAATTGGCAAACTGCTACTCCGATCTTTATGAAAAATTTTTGAGAAAGTAAAAAAATCACTGAAAAATATATGAATGATTTTAGAACAATTTTAAGAATATTTTTTTAGAAATCGTTAAATTTCTGATTTTTTACCCATTTTTTAAATTTTTAATGGAACTTAAAACAAACAAGGGGATCCCACTTTAAAAAAAGTTTAAACACTGGACAAAAAAAAATTTCAAAAAGTCATCACAAAAGGAATTTTTAAAAAAGCGTTTGCGAAGCAGCCCAGTGACTTCGAAAATAACTTTTGCTTGTGAGTGGGTCGGGCCTCATCTTTTATTGAATTTTGACTTTGCCAATTTTTCCCAAAACATTGAATACATCCCAAAACATCCAATAGTTAAATCATCTAAAAAAACTTTAAAATATTAAAAACATCCCAAAAACATCCGACACACCAGGTTGATACATTTGGGGTTCAAATTTTAGCAGAAACGATAATTACTATGCGAAAACCTTTAGAAATTTTAGTCTGTGGGGAACGCCCAAAAATTTTTTTTAATAAAATGGGTTTTTACAATTGGCCAAGCCAAATATTTAGATTGAGATCGTTTCCCCGTTTCCCCTTAACCGGTGTAAGTTATTCCGATCCCCTTTCCCTTTTTTTCAATGGGTGCAATTTATTTGCGTTTGGAGAATTTGTACTTTATATTTTAATTTTTACGAAAAGTGACGTTCGGGAAATATGGCTTTTTTAAAAGAATTCGCTTCCAAGGGGCTTTTTTCGTGTTTAGTTCGCGATGCAAGCCCGTTTTTATGCAAGTCAAAACAAAGCTGCGCCCGGAAAAGTGCAAATGCACAGCTACTATGCGTTCCGAAAAAAATTTGCTTTTTCTCCCGATGAAGTCTTGCCCAACCACCCGGTTTTTTACCGAGTGCTACCCCTCTACCTTGGGCTGGGTATAGAAATCTGGGGGTGAAAGGGAAAAAATTTTTTTTTGAGTCATACCATAAAATCTTTTGGGCAAACCAAGCGAATTAAAAATTTTTGAACTTTGGCCTTTTTTTTTGGTTTTGGTATTTCAAAAAAATGTTTATTAAAAAAAAAAATTTAAAAAAAGAAATTTTCAAAAACCAAACTCAGGGCCCCGGGGATCGGGGGCCCCCGGGCTTCTGATTTCCGGTCGGGTTTCTTTACCCCAAAGCTAACCCAAACGGTTAAACTTTATAACAGATCACCCAAAAAATCTGAGTTAATTTTGTTTATAATATTTATACGTTTCAACCTACTGTAAACGGAAAATGGACGGGAAAATAATATTTATTGAGAATTTCAGACAATACCACATGGACATGCAAGAGGCTGTGATTTGGGACTATGATATTATGTATGTTTTACCGGCAAACAAAACAACTTTTCCACATGTCATTTTAGAAAAAACCCTTATTTTTATTTATTTTTGAAATTGTACAAATAAGAAATTAAAGTCCCATCCTTGGAAAAAAAGCTGTAGTGAAAAATTTTGGGTGAAATTCATAATATAATCTTAATAGTGTGCTTTTTTAAAAATACAACAAGCAAAATGGGGGTTACCAGCTTACTTTTGGGGATTTTTTGAAACCTCATAGAAAATTAGAAAAGGGGCCCTGAGGCCCCCCCCGTCACAAAGTGTCTAAACTTTTCTATTCTTAGTTTAACCCCTAAAAACCACCCTTTAAAAAAAAAACAATAGGGAAAAAATTTAACCAAAAAAATATAAAAATTTGGGAAATAAAGGGTGAAACAAATGAGAGTAAACAAGGCTAGTAAAGGGTTTAAAATGATGGTATGTTACAAATAAAAATAAAAAGAGTTAGTGAAAAGGGTGCTTTCTCCCTTTTAACCCCACCTGCCATGTTACATACTTTGTTAGAAGACAAAAATTTTGGGTTTTTAAAAAAAGGGAAAAAGCTTTAGTTTGGAAAGCGGGTTTTTGAGCGAGCACCGGTACGTGCAACACGACCCGAGTACGACATTCCCCTTAAAGTTACTACCAATAAGTCTTTTTGGTCCCTTTTGGGGGAAATTTTTGCTTTAAAATTTGTAAAATAGGAAAGATGGATAAAAATCAACCGCCATTAGAGACCTTTTGGGCTCATGTCTTTGGGAAAAAAATATTTTTAAATCTTTAACTTCTAGGTGGCAGTAAAATAGGACCCGAATTTTTGTTGCGACTTTTTTGTTTCCAAAAGGTAACGTTTTTCTTTTTTTAAAAAGTTTTTTTCCATTAACCCCACTTATGGACAAAATAAAAAATTTAAAATATTCGTGACCCGGGCGGCATTCTAAATGATTTTGGGTACCCCAGATTTTTTCGCCGTTTAGTTTTTAAAAAAAAAATTTAGGTTAACCCTTTAAAGAACTTTTTAACTTTTTGAACGATTTTTACCAAAAAAAATAAAGGGCAATTTTAATCGGGGGAAAGAAACTTGGGGGATGGTCAAAAAATTTTAAAATCGATCCGAGCCTCCGTTTGACCGCTATCATGAAGCCAAAAAAGCTTGGGGCGATTTTGTTGCCATGGTAACGGGACTTTGGGTTTTAATGTAATTTTCCAAACTACACTACTTATCGGATCAAAAAAAAAATAAAAATATTCTTGATCGGAAGGAAATTCTAAAGGGTTTGGGGCCCCCCTCGATTTTGTCGCCGTTTAGTTTTTTAAAAAAAAAAATTTCAATTAAAATTTAATGTAAAATTTTTTAAATTTTTTGAACGATTTTGCCCCCAAAACCCATACAGCAACCCCCCTGGTGGTATTTTACAGTGTGCAAAAAATTCAGGTCGATCAGAAAAACGGTTTCGACCGGTTTTCGAAGCAGAACAGAAAAAAAAAAAAAAAACAAACATTCAAGCCATAAGAGTCAAGTGGAGACGCTCGCTTCGCTCGCTCAATAAATTGCTCAAAATACAATTTTATAGGCCTACTTTGCTCGTTGTGTCCAGAAATGTCAACTAATGGTTGATGTAAGGTTATTTCCTACCCCTTACAATCACAAACAAATGCTGAAAATTTCATTCAGAAAACTTTTAAGCCACCATTGTGTTATTTTCCTGATATCGGCAGGAGAACGATACAATAAAGCCTTAACCTTAATGCATTAAAATATCTGATTTCCATACTGAGTACAATAATTAGTAAACAGTGCATTGCTTTGTTGAATGTCTGCAGGAAGTTAACGAAGGCCACACATACACTGACAGGTTGTCCTAAAGACGCAGATTTAATAATAGTCACCTCATTGATGCACTGACAAGCTACGCACCTTCAGCAACACTCACCAAACTATCAGTGTACTAAAACTGATAGATAATAGAGAAAGTATTAAACAATAATGTTCGTAAAAATTGTGCGTCTTTTACCGACTGATTCATACCTGATTGAGATGAAATGTCTCAAAAAGTCAAAACCATTTTCGGAAATCTTTGAGGCTTGGTGATTGCTAAAATGTCACATTATTATTACTAGGAAAACGCTAAAGTCCCGTCGCGTTGATGGATGAGCTTTTTTGTAAGTTTTTAGTTTGCTGGAATCTATTTACTTATTAAGTGCCTTTTCAACGCATTGTTGGTGATTGTTGTCAAGTTTCTATTGTTACTTGTAAATTGTTATTTCACCCTAAAAAATACCCTCATAAAACCTTTATTCTTTGGATTCTGGCTAACTTTTTCAACTTTTTCTTTAAAAAAGCAATACATCACCATTACCTTAATGTCCATGTGAAATATGAACGTTGTAGCCCCACCCGTTTGGTCAGAATCGGCCCAAATGTCACGAAAATATCGCACTAAAAATCGAAAAAAAAATCGTAAAAGTACGATATTCATGAGAAATATTTCTTCGATTGTAGCAAGTCTAAGTTCAAAGATTTCGAAGGTCCCCTCCAATTTTCATCCAGATTGCATATGCCGTTTGCCCCGGTAGAGAGCGAACAAACAGACAGAAAAACAAACAAAAAAACAAACAAAAAAACAAAACAAAAAAACGCCCGAGCTAAATTTTTTTGGGGGTCGGTGAAATTGAAGTCTTCGCTTCGCTCATCCAACTATTTTTTATTATTCACATATTCACTATATATTGTCACATTATTATCACAAGAATATGACGCGTTTTAAAAAAATATTTTCAAAAAAATTATCAAATTTTCGTCGTCGTTTATCGAAATGTTATATGATATCGAATTTCTTTAACATTTGCTCCTTACGTAACCAACTTTGTGTTGTGTGTGACACGAATGCTTAACTAGTTAATTGATATATTAACCATAAAATAATTAACCATAGAATTAATTTATTATAATGAGCAAAGTAAATAATAGAAATGCACCCACCGGCTTTGTTGGTTTACATTTAAACACCAAAGAGAAGAATCAAACTGCATACCAATTAATGTTGATGTTTGGAAATGGGCCCACGACAACCTTAATTTGCCTCTTCTTGTTTTATGTAGGCCTGCCATTTCAGTCACTCATAGTAACCATTCTCTCTGTGCATACCAACTGTACGGTGCTGAGACAGTTTACTTTTAGTTATTACTAGGAAGCTTCGCAAACACTTTTTCAGGCGCGTTGTTGGATGAGCGTAATTGGTGCAATGAGCTGCCATGTGTTATGCGGATTTTCTGTTGTTCTGTGAAAAAATCATTTCTTAGCTGAAGAATTTTTTTAAATTAAATTAAATTAAATAAAAAAATAAATTTAATTTTTAATTTTTTTAATTAATCGTAATTTTTTTAAAAAAGAAAAATATCGTAAAATTGCGCTTTTCATAAGAAATAATTATTTGATTGCGCTCAAATTTCACACGAATATATTAAATTATAAAATTAAGGTTCTGTGAAAAAATCATTGAAATCGGATGAAGCATGTAGGTGTTATAAGTCGTAGATTTTTTTTAAATCGAAAAAAATCCTAAAATTGTGATTTCACGAGAAATAATTTTCGATTGCGCTCAAAAACGTGGCAGTTCTAAGTTCAGAGATTTCGAAGGCCTCCAGAAAATTCATCGCAATGGAGTATCGGTTTAGCGGAATCGTGTTAAACAAACAGGCAAAAATATTTTGGATGAGCGTAGCGAGCGTAGCGAGCGAAGCGAAGATTCCATTTCACTACACTGGAGAAAAAAATCCGGAATGTTTTTTTTTTTTTTTTCTTTTTTTTTTTTTGTATTTTTGTCTGTTTGTTAGCACGATTCCGGCTAAACCGATACTCCGATTGCAATGAAATTTTATTGAGACCTTCGAAATCTCTGAACTTAGAACTGCCACGTTTTTGAGCACAATCGAAAAAAAATTCCATAAAAATCGCAATTTTACGATTTTTTTCGATTTTTAAAAAATTTCTTCGATTTATAATACCTACACGCTTTGTCCGATTGCAATGATTTTTTCACAGAACCCTTATTTTATGAATTTATATATTCGTGGAAAATTTAAGCGCAATCAAATAATTATTTCTCATAAAAATCGCAATTTTACGGGGTTTTTCTTTTTTAAAAACAATTCTTTGACAAATAACACTACATCTTTATCCGATTGTAATGATTTTTTCACAGAACCTTAATTTTATGAATTCATATATTCGTGTAAAATTTGAGCACATCGAATAATTATTTCTTATGGAAATCGAAATTTTACGATTTTTTTCTTTTTAAAATTACGATTAATTAAAAAAATTAAAAATTAAAGTTTATTTTTATTTATTTTAAATTATTTAAAAAAAAATCATCAGCTTAGTAATGATTTTTTTACAGAACAACAGAAAATCCGCATAACACATGGCAGCTCAATGCACCAATTACGCTCATCCAACAACGCGGCGGGACTTAAGCGTTTTCCTAGTAATAAAAAAAATGAAAAACATCCGGATTTTTTTCTCCAGTGTAGTGAAATGGAATCTTCGCTTCGCTCGCTACGCTCATCCAACAACCCGCCATATGTGCACCTCTGCAGGTGACTCATAGGCACGACTAACTAACTCTACATACTATATTTATACTAGGAAAACGCTTAAGTCCCGCCGCGTTGTTGGATGAGCGTAATTGGTGCATTGAGCTGCCATGTGTTATGCGGATTTTCTGTTGTTCTGTGAAAAAATCATTACCGGTACTAAGTTGAAGATATTTTTAAAATTAAATTAAATTTAATAAAAAATTTAATTAAATTTAATAAAAAATTAACTTAAATTTTAATTTTTTTAATTAATCGTAATTTTAAAAAAGGAAAAAAATCGTAATATTGAAATTTTCATAAGAAATAATTATTCGATTGCGCACAAATTTTACAAGAATATATTAATTCATAAAATTAAGGTTCTGTATAAAAATCATTACAATCGGATAAAGCATGTAGGTGTTATAAGCTGGAGAAATTTTAAAAATTGAAAAAAGTCGTAAAATTGCGATTTTCGTAAAAAATATTTTTTTGATAACGCTCAAATTTTACATGAATATATCAATTCATAAAATTAAGGTTCTGTGAAAAAATCATTACAATCGGACAAAGCATGTAGGTGTTGTAAGTCGAAGAAATTTTTAAAAAATCGAAAAAAATCGTAAAATTGCGATTTTCATGAGAAATTTTTTTCGATGTGCTAAAAAACGTGGCAGTTCAAAGTTCAGAGATTTCGAAGGCCTCCATAAAATTTCATCGCAATCGGAGAATGGGTTTGCCGGAATGTGCTAACAACAGACAAAAAAACAAAAAAAAAAAAAAAAAAAAAAAAAAAAAAAAAAACATTCCGGATTTTTTTTTTCCCGTGTGTGAAATGGAATCTTGCTTCGCTCGCCCCCCCCTCGCTACGCCCACCAATAAAATGTTAGGCCTATATAGTTTCAAATTTTTATTATTGGATGAGCGTAGCGAGCGTAGCGAGCGAAACGAGCGATGCGAAGATTCCATTTCACTACACTGGAGAAAAAATCCCGGAATGTTTTTTTTCTTTTTTCTCTTTCTTTCTTTTTTTTTTGTATTTTTGTGTGTTTGTTAGCAACGATTCCGGCATAAACCGATACTCCCGATTGCTATAAAAATTTATGGAGGGCTTCGAAATCTCTGAATTAGAACTGCAACGTTTTTGAGCACAATCGAAAATTATTCTCTGAAATCGCAATTTTACGATTTTTTTTTTCGTTTTTTTAAAAATTTCTTCGACTTATAACCCCTACATGCTTTTTTCCGATTGTAATGGTTTTTTCACAGAACCTTAATTTTATAAATTGATATATTCATGTGAAATTTGAGTGTTATCAAAAAATTATTTTTACAAAAATCGCAATTTTACGACTTTTTTTTCGATTTTTTAAATTTCTTCGGCTTATAACACCAAAATGCTATATTCGATTGAAATTTATTTTTTCACAGAACCTTAATTTTACGAATTAATATATGTGTGAAATTTGAGCGCAATCAAAAAATTATTTCTCGTGATAATCAAAATTTTACGATTTTTTTTCGATTTTTTAAATTTCTTCGACTTATAACACCTACATGCTTTACCCCGATTGTAATTATTTTTTTCATATAACCCTTATTTTATGAATTAATAATCTTGCGAAATTTGAGCTTAATCGTAAATTATTTCTTACGAAAATCTTTATTTTACGCTTTTTTTTGTCTTAAAAAAATTACGCTCATCCAACAACGCGCCTGAAAAAGCGTTTGCGAAGCTTCCTAGTATTACTACATACTAATACTTCTTACAGGCATAACTGATGACGTACCCGGGAGATCGTGTATTTTAATGTATGTTGTTATGTTTAGTAGGTTGCTGGGGCTATGCCCTTTTCTAGTTACCCGTCACAAACATATGGGCACTGACAACTCTACTGTTGAGTGCCCTAAAACAATACATATATAAAATATCATTTATGTGTGAACATACACTGTATTTTGTAATTTGGTCAACTGATTCGGTAAAAATGTGCTTATTTGCCAAGAAGAGGTGTAATTTCTGGGTTCATATTTTTGTGTGTTTTGACTTTTGAGTCTATATAATTATGTATACAGTTTCAAGATAAAAATTTTAAAAAGTACATTTAATATTGGCGCCATGTTCTAGTATATGTATGGAACATTAATTTTCAATAATTTCAGGACCAGAATTTTTTTTGTTATAAAATCACAGTAACTAGATTTTTTATGGAAGATTTATTTTATTATTATGTTTTTGAATATGTGGAAAAATTAGATTTTCGGGCTATAGCTCCTTCCAACATTCGCATTACTGAGAGAAGAAAACCTCTATGATACTTTGAGTGACGATTGTCGGTGGTGAGTATCGAACCAATGACACATTTATGTGAATTCCTTTCACTAGGAAGCTTCGCAAACGCTATTTCAGGCGCGTTGTTGGATGAGCGTAATTGGTGCACTGAGCTGCCATGTTTAATCGAATTTTCTTTTTGTGGAAAAATCATTACTAAGTTGAGGATTTTTTTAAAATTTAATTAAATTAAATACAAAATTATATATATATTTTTTTAATTAATCGTAATTTTTAAAAAAGAAAAAAATCGTAAAATTGCGGTTTTTATAAGAAATTGATATTCGATTGCGCTCAAATATAACACGAATAAATTAATTCATATAATTAAGGTTCTGTGAAAAAATCATTACAATAGGATAAAGCATGTAGGGCAAAGAATTGTTTTTAAAAAAACGTAAAATTTCGATTATCATGAGGAAGAATTTTTCGATTGCGCTGAAATTTCACACAAATATCTAAATTCATAAAATTAGGGTTCTGTGAAAAAATAATTAAAATCGGATAAAGCATGTAGATGTTATAAGTCGAAGAATTTTTTTAAAAATAAAAAAAATCGTAAAATTGCGATTTTCATGGGAAATAATTTTTCGATTACGGTCAAAAACGTGGCAGTTCTAAGTTCAGAGATTTCAAAGGCCTCCACAAAATTTCATCGCAATGGGAGTATCAATTTTAAAAAACCGGAATCGTGTTAACAAACAGCCAAAAATGCAAAAAAAAAAAAACATTCCGGATTTTTATCTCCAGTGTAGTAATATGGAATTTTTGCTTCAACTCGCTACGCTCATCCAAAAATGTTATTTCAAACCAATATATCTACAGGGTGTTGGCTATGAACTTAAAAAAGACTAATAATGTGTTCACAAATGTAAATACATTGCGAATGGAATGTTATTTTTAACGAAAAAAAAGTATTGACTTATTTTAACCTGTACGCGTATCGATTTTGTACCTATTCCTTGACAAAAACCTGACAATCAATCCGTGTTTAAAGACGAAGTGAGACAGTCTGTCTGTACGGTATTAATCAACAGGTGATGGTGTGGGGCTGGGCTGGGGACGTATGTAAGCGAGTGCGAGGGTCCGCGTGACGTAGCTTGCAACTGTGTCGCCGTCAAGACGCGCTGCTAGCGAGCGCTCCTTGTACTTGCAGTGCAGGCCGGGGCACACAGGGCGCACTGTGCTGGCTTGCAACATCTTCACGGGGCGCTGCAACTGTGTCGCCGTAAAGGACGCGCTGCTAGCGAGCCCCTCCTTGTACTTGCAGTGCAGGCCGGGGCACACAGGGCGCACTGTGCTGGCTTGCAACATCTTCACGGGGCGCTGCAACTGTGTCGCCGTCAAGACGCGCTTTGCCGCTTTACGAACGCTTTTTCCATTTGCGCTTTTGGATGAGCTTTTTTGAACATTTCTGTCATATGATTACGTTTTTAAATGGAATCTCTCAATTTTTTTTTATATAGTTACTCGAAATTACTTGTTGGATGAGCGTAGCGAGCGTAGCAAGCGAAGCGAAGATTCCATTTCACTACACTGGAGAAAAAAATCCGGATTTTTTTTTTTTTGTATTTTTGTGTGTTTGTCTACACCGATACTCCAAATGCGATGAAATTTTATGGAGGCCTTCGAAATCTCTGAACTTAGAACTGCCACGTTTTTGAGCGCAATCGAAAAATTATTTCTCATTAGAATCGCAATTTTACAATTTTTTTCGATTTTTAACAAATTTCTTCGACTTATAACACCTACATGCTTTATCCGATTATAATGATTTTTTCACAAAACCTTAATTTTATGAATTGACATATTCGTGTGAAATTTTAGCGCGATCGAAAAAATATTTCTTATAAAAATCGCAATTTTACGATTTTTTTTTATTTTTAAAACATTCTTCGACTTATAATACCTACATTCTTTATCCGATTGTAATGACATTTTCACAGACCCTCAATTTTATGAATTATTATATTCGTGTAAAATTTGTGCGCAATCGAATAATTATTTCTTATGAAAATTTCAATATTACGATTTTTTCCTTTTTTTAATTATTACGATTAATTAAAAAAATAAAATAAAGTTAATTTTTATTTTATTTTATTTAATTTAAAAAAAAAATCTTGAACTTAGTAATGATTTTTTCACAGAACAACAGAAAATCCGCATAACACATGGCAGCTCAATGCACCAATTACGCTCATCCAACAACGCGGCGGGACTTAAGCGTTTTCCTAGTTAATTATACACCTGTTAAAGACTTATGTATAAAAACCTTTATTTCTATGAACTTTGACCAACTTTTTCAACTTTTATTTCAAAAGGGACTACCACACCATAATCTTTATTAATCCTGTCAAATAAGATCGTATATTGACGTTTGGAGGAAAAAATTGCGATGTCGCTGAAATTTTGAAGAGACCTTCCTTATATAATACTTCTTAACATACTAAAACTCCCCTACAATCAGACTGGAGCTTCGGCCGCCATATTGGAAAATGGCGGGCAAAAGGTGTTTGTTATCGAATATCTTTAAATTGGTTTGAGATAGACAAAATATCTCAATGGCAAAAATATTCCCCATTCAATTCCCTACAAAACAGGTGTCTTCTATAGTTTTGTTAGGGGGAAAGGTTACGGCACAAAATCGTGGTTTATATGTTGCTCATTGGAGTATCAGCTTTTTTCCAAATTTTCACGCCCAGCATCAAACGATGCCCGGTAAATCCGTAAGAAATCGATTTAAATACAAAAGGACTTTTGTACGGGGTTCATGAAAGCTTCCATTAGTATTTTAAAAAATCAGGTCTGCGAAATCGAATTTTGCATGTACCCGGAATTTGTTTTTTTCCGTTGTTGGCAATTCCTCAAAACTGCCCTAGTGACTGTCCATTATTAAGCACTAAATAGCATTGGAGGAAAAATTCTTCCTACACACATTGAAATGACTCAAATAATGATCCGATTACAACCAAAGTTTAAATCCAATATGGCTGCTAATTCCTAATATCCACAACATCAAAGTGAATTATGTAACAAAAAGAGTGTAAAAACAGCACGAAAACAGTATTCATATTGTGAATATTAGGAATTAGCAGCCATATTGGATTTAAACTTTGGTTGTAATCAGATCATTATTTAAGTTATTTCAATGTGCGTAGAAAGAATTTTTTCCTCCAATGCTATTTAGTGCTAATGGACAGTAAAATATGGCATTTTTTTAGGAAATGACAACAATGGAAAAACCCAAATTCCGGGTAAATGCAAAATCCGATTTCGCAGAACTGTTTTTTTAAAATACTACTGGAAGCTTTCATGAACCCCGTACAAAAGTTCTTTTGTATTTAAATCGATTTCTTACGGATTTACCGGGCATTGTTTGATGCTGGGCGTGAAAATTTGGAAATTAGCGGGTACTCCACTAAGCAACATATAAACCACGATTTTGTGACGTAACCTTTGCCCCTACCAAAATTATAGAAGACACCTGTTTTGTAGGGAATTCAATGGGAAATATTTTTGCCATTGAGATATTTTGTCTATCTCAAACAAATTTGGAGATATTCGATAACAAACACTTTTTGGCCGCCATTTTCCAATATGGCGGCCGAAGCTCCAGTCCGATTGTAGGGGAGTTTTAGTATGTTGATAAGTATCCTTTAAGGAAGGTCTCTGCGAAAATTCAGCGACATCGCAATTTTTTCCTCCAAAAATTCTTATTTGACAGGATTATATTGTCAATGTAAAATATTAACGTTGTAGACGAAAAATATCTACCACTCCAGCATCAATATTAACATGCTCATCGTCATTGTTATCGTCTTGGTTGCAATTCTTACTGAATATAAAGAGCATGGTCAAGTACATACATTTTTAAAGAATTTACGAGAACATCTAAAACTTATGAAAAAAAAAATATTGCAATTCTGAAACTCGAACAACTTTAATTTACGTCTAGGCCTACTACAATATTGATAGTTGATAATGGTGGGTATTTTTAAATTGTACAATTGTCTGTCCTAGCGTCTACTTGTGTGTAGTTTTGAAAGCATCTAAGTAAGTATAACTTTCATGACAAACTGTGATCACATATAGCTACAGGTGATTGACACTTGACAGTACTTTCGTCGACATAATAAACTTATAATCTATCTAAAGTATAACTATTTGCGCCCTGGTGTTCCGAGTACGGGCAATGCCGAGCAGTGCAGTGCGAGCAAGTACCCACTTGCATCGGAACAGAAGGTTACTCAGATAACGAGCTTTCTATGTGCATTCATTATTTTAACATAACGGATTTGTATTTGAAATACGTAAAAAAGTCCTTGAAACTCGTTTTGTTTTTTAATTTGTAAGTTTACTATTGACTATGACTCGATTATGCAGAACGCAAATAATGCAGTTTTCCTATGTGCAACCATTCGGTAAACATGCCTAGCTCCTGCATGCACTTGCTTCACCGTGTGACTCGTAAGAGACTACCTTTTTACATGAATTTAATTCGAGCACAATAACGAAGATTTAATTCAATCGTGCCCAACATTTTACTCTCGCTTTTGGAATAGTTTACCTCATGTTTCAAAATCTCTCTCTCATAAACCAAAGCATGAACTTTCCATACGAAGCGATATATTTCAAAAGAGTAGTATTAATAATGTACTTAAAAATTACTCCGAATGACGTGTCATGTTTGTTTTTTGCTTGGAGAGGTGCACAGAACATAAAAAATAGCCCTTGCCTTGCTCGTCTTCACAATAGTCTACAAAGGATCCTCATTTTTTCCTGTCATATCCCGGAGGTGTTTCAGATATGGACCACTAGATAGCGCAGCATTCGGTTTAGTATTCAAATAAGATAGAGATCGCGCTGGAGCGAGGGTAAGATATGTTGCACCGCGTGTACTCTGGTGCACAGCTGCTCTGACCACTGACTGGCCGGGGCAGGCTGCTTATTCACTGAGCATACTCCTTGCATTGCTCATTAACACTTTGTGCACCTTTATGCACATTCTACCAGGAGCTCTTGCATGTGTTTAAATCCATTTCAGGTATATCTGTTGCATGTCTTAACAACAAAAATACAAACTTAACCTTTAAAATATGTTCTATCATTGCCGTGAGTTGTTAAATAAAATACAATCGATTGTCGACTTCAACAAAAATCCTTCTTCTGCTCATGATCGAGCTAAACGACTTCACCGGAATTACAATTTTCTAGATCTTTAGTCATCTTATTATGTTGATTATCATTAGATTTAGTAAATATAGCATTTTTATTTAGAATATTTATTTCTTCAAATTTAACATTGTGTAGCACAGCTATCTTTTCTTTCCACAAATCCCTTTAATGTGGGGTGAGGTGGGGTTCTGATGAATAATGAATAATGATTAATGATATGATCATAATTCAATACAGCCACGCAAAACGTAAACAATGCCAACAACTAGTTTTCAGGTGAAGTATTATTATGTTCATCGATTTAGCATTAAAAACATAAAAAACTACTTATCCCAAAGTCCCAAAATTAGGTTCATGCTACTTTTCCGTTAATTGAATTTCCCACAAATTTTATTTCCCGTAAAATATGCTTGCAAATGGTTCCTAGTGAGGCTTTGTTAATTTTACATAACAAATGGTGATTATATCAATTTAATTAAATTAACGGGAAAGTAGCATGAACTTAATTTTGGGACTATTTATTTTTTAAATTATACTCGCATTGTTTATTTGATACTTCAGTTGGCATTGAGATTTAAGTAATTCTTCACTTATTACTTAATTAATCGGTAAGTTATAGGAATTTTGTTTCAGGACATAACATTTTGGTTTCATTGGCATTATGTCAGTCTAGTAGTATATTTTTTATGACGATCGATCGAGTTTTAGGCATACATAATAATACATATGTCAAAAGTAATATAATTTAACTAAAATGTAATTAGTTAGGGGATTAATTATTTTTTTCATTTCATTTATTCGTCTTGTACAAATTAATTGAGATTATTGTCATTATTTTTAATTAATTGAATTAATTGAATTAATAGGAAAGTGATTGGAATTAATTTTTGGAACCAATATTTGTTTGGCTCGTTGTGGACATATTGTTTTTGTGTGATACACTAGGTGACTTTGGTGCGTTAATAAGAAACTTTTAATTGGGAATTAATTTTTGATTACTTTCATTAATGAATTAATCAAATATTTACAAGAATTTCGTTTCGAGACTTAATTTTTTGGATTTATTGGCGTTATTTTAGTATAGTCTGAAAATGTGATGGCAATATAGCGAATTCTACGTATAAATAATTATATATATACCAAAAAGTGCTGTAATTGCAATACTTTGTAACTAATAATTGATAAATACCGTCCTTTCGGATGGGACGTAAAGCCGTTGGTCCCCTTGGTACTTTTCGGTAGGAGTAGGCTATGTGCCGGTACCGGGTTTCCCCTCCTCCCTTCTCTATTTAATTTGCACTAGTGGGCTACATTGCCTGTTGCAAATAGAGACATAAATAAATAATTAAAACTATTGTTTTTACGGTAAAATTTCTACTGCTAATTTTGTAGAGCATTAAAAAGTAAAAACCCATTAAAACAATACCTGGTTTATCCAAATTCGATGAATACTTCTTGAGTTACAGCAATTTAAAGAATTATTTTTGCGGCCATCTTGTGGACGCCATGACAGGTGACTTATTTAATTGTTACCATGCGTGTCCCCCGTGAAAATAACATTCTAAAATACGTATTTTACCAGCTCCTTAATTTGGTGCTGGTTTTCGGCTTTGAAATGTTTTTATAGTTTATGCAGCTTGTTCCACGGACTAGAATCCATATTTACGTTTCTAAATCTACCTATATGTACATGTACTTTTACCTAGATTTAGATACATATCTAGAAATGTTATTTACCTACCTCGATCCATTTGTAGCTCAAAGTATATTTTCGGTACCTAGAGACTTAACATTACCCCATACAACAACGGGGAGGCAACATTCCTAGGAAATAAAATATGTAACAAATGTTATTTGTTCGTCGAATCTAGGGAGGGACCACTTTTCGAATTCAAAATTTTATTGTTTGCTTGTTTGTTTTTTTGGCAAAAGATAATTTCCGCCTGAGTATTGTTTTGAATTCGGAGACGTTTCAAAGACCATTCATGCCTCCCTCACTGGTCTCGGGACACATTCCATCAAATCAGTGATGTAACAAAGAGGTGGTTGGGGCAGTGGCGTAAGAACCTGGCAGTGGGCCCCCCAGCAAAAGACAAAATTGGGCCCCCCACCCCATCCTCATGTTGTCCGTTGCAATTTAGCTATGTGTCAGACAAAGAAATGCATGCTCTTTCAACATTATGTGTTTATTCAAGTTCAACCGAGAAATTGAGAAAACTTATCCCTACATCGACGTTGTTAATCCAATTTCCGACGTCTTGCTTTCTATGTTACCTGCGTCCTTCAGTTTCTTCATTATAAAGAAATCACTAATTTTTTTAAGTTTATCTTGTTTTAATATTTTATCGGCCTTCAAGACTCTTTTTATTCGACATTTGAGAGTTATACTTGAGAGTTATAAGTACGTTTTACTGTGTTGATTTACACCTTACTACGATACGATTCATAACCCGCACTTCCTTTCACTCTTACAACCTGTTCGATACTGGTTGCTGTGGGGATGGAAGTATTGTATTTTGTGCAGAACTCTGTCAGTAAATGAAGTGAAGCATAGTTTAATCAGTATACATAAGTAAAAAAGTAAGTTAGTATACAGAATATAAGTCAACAAAAGAAAGAAAACATGATCTTTTCGCAGAAAAAGAAGAAAACTAGGAGATATTTGAAGATGGTCAAACCTGTGGATGAGATGTTTGGAGCAACTCATGCGCATAATTATTGTGGTTATTCAAAGGCAACAACTCTTCGGTCGTCAATGGCACTTGTCTCGATTCTCATGAACACAAAACTTGAATTCAATTATTGCAATAAATAGCTACATTACAAATTTTACTATGTTCGGGATTATTACAGTTTTTTAAACTAGGGCCTCGGAGTGAAGGGGGCCCAGAGGGCCCCTCTCACTCCAGGGCCCGGTAGCACTGCTACCCCTGCTACCCCGGTAGTTACGCCACTGGGTTGGGGGGGGGGAGGGGAAGGGGGGGCCACAATTTTTATTTGATATACTGAGATATTATATAGATATTGAGTTATTTTGCTTATTTTGTGATTTTTTTCATATGTTCTTCATACGGTTATCAAAAACAACCGTTTAAATACGTCAAGAATGCAATCACACTCCAAAAATCGAAAATTTTACCGAGAAGGTACCTCCAAACCGAGTACCGACTAACAGGTACTCTGATCTTGATGAAATTTAAAGAAAACCTTCGAAATGTCTAAACTTACATCTTTGAACGTTTTTCTATAATTCGTACACTTCTTTGTGTTGTTTGCTGTCTACCGGCCAAAAATGTTTTTTAATTTATATTGGGAAACCTACCCAGGGTGCAATGCATGTCACTCTCGGTGGACGCTGAGTATTATTAACTTCGGATGTTCATGTTGAATGACGATTTATATTTTGACAGTAAGAGCAGAGTTTGCGAATAATTGTATGTGAAGAACAAATAGCAATACATTTGTAGAGGATTTTAGTGATTTTGAGTTCGAACAGAGCAAAGTCGAAAATTGTGTTTCTTTTGATCGAGGAATGGGTTCGTGGGATCATGCAGTGCCAGAAGTCACCGGCGTAAGCTTTCTTAGTGGGCGATTCAACGGGGAATAGCTTCAGTTCATTAGATTTTACAATGCGCCGCTATAGCCTATAAGGGATTACATGGGGTTACAAGCCCTTGCTGGTCAGGACCAGCCACAGGCGGTCAGTAGCATAACTTTATCCCGTATAGGGCGAACCAACAGCAAACCAAGATCTGACAGGTTATGTGCTAGGGCTTAAGTCCCAGAGGTGGTGACAGAAAACCCGTCGAGACTTTACAAGTTTTAAACACACTAGACTAGAGAAAATTCCGGTAAAAATAATCAAAGCGTTATCGGTAATAATAATCTTTACGAGCCGATAACGTATATTGTACTGCACCTATTCAAATTTACAACATGAACAATCATGTGATGTGCGCTATTTTCCACCAATCACGTGGTTTGAGGTGACGCAGTTAGTGGTGCGGCTCGACACGGCACGGCTGCTACAGCTGAGCTTCGTAACATGCCAAGGTCAGGCTAGATAGCAGGGGTTTAGGTAAGCATCCAACCCTCACACATATTAACTCGGCACCTCCGCCAACAAAGAGATATGCACCCGCTTATTTTCTTATTTGTGTATCTTTCTTTGACTGCTCCTTATTTTGGGAACGCCCACTGCATTACAGCTGGAACCCAGAGCACAAATTGCCACTGTATTTTATTTTGAATATACTCACGATATAAGATTGTCTAGGACTTCTTTGTAATGTAGTTTTAGAAAATGTATGTAGAGGTCATAGCTACGTTTTACAGTAAATGACAATTATGTTGGGATAAAATTTGAGAATTTACCTTCAAAACAATATCACACATGTCCTAGAACAAACATTTATCGACAAATTACAATACATTATTAATTAATTATTATTATTATAGTTTGAACAGATGTGTGTGTAAATACGTGTTTTCCATATATATTTTTTATTTTGCGTTGTAAACAATAGTTATGTATAACAACACAGCAAATGCAAGTTAGGTGAAATTACGTATTTTTATAACAGTGTGGAGTGTAGACTTCTGGTATTTTGGTTTCGCTTAGGCCCTAAACATTATTGGCAATTGCGCATGAATATAACAATCCTGTGCAGCACTCTTCTCAACCATGGAATCAACAGTAAGAGTCACTGGTGCCCCTGTCCAGACAAGAGTGCTAGCAACACAGCTGGTGCCCCTGTCCAGACAAGAGTGCTAGCAACATAGCTGGTGTCCCTGTCCAGACAAGAGTGCTAGCAACATAGCTGGTGCCCCTGTCCAGACAAGAGTGCTAGCAACATAGCTGGTGTCCCTGTCCAGACAGAGTGCTAGCAACATAGCTGGTGCCTGTCCAGACAAGATGCTAGCAACAGTGGTGCCGTCGACAAGAGTGCTAGCAAATAGCTGGTGCCCCTCCAGACAAGGTG